>JADLZK010005496.1:0-56878 GCA_015847255.1 Hyparrhenia diplandra
AGCGGTTCTAGCATCCACCAGCGATCTACTAATTGATAGCGCCCTAACAAAGGAATGACCACAGTTAACACCCAGGTTTATCATGAGAAGGTACAAAAGATGTTTACAAAAAGTTGGTTTTACTACATTCATCCTATGTTGTGCCTCCGAGAGGCAATCCATATGCAGCAAAACTTTATTAGTAAACAAATCAAATTGTTAAGTTTTTAACAGTGAAACAACAAATCTACAGTCATCTTCTGATCTATGGAAGCAACACCACAGGGGAAGAGTTTATATAGTGCATGTGAAAATCAGAATAATGAGTAACCGTTTCAAAAATATGGTTTCTTCTAGAAATTTTTGCAAGATTATCATCATGTTTTGCATTTGCAGATTAACTCTCATTATTCCTTTCTTATCTAGTTCTATGAAGTGCCTAAGATTGCTGTGATGATAAACTGACAATTAACTCCCATTCTTCCCTTCTAACCTAGCTCTATGAACTGCCTTAAGATTGCTGTGATGATAAATTAACAATAACTTGGGTCTGCACAAGGATAGAGAAAGCAAAACAGCAATAGCAATCGATTTGATAGACATCTTAACTTATTTCTACAGCTCTTTACTAGATTCAAGTTTCAACAAATACTTCTAACAGAGTATACAACCATGGCTACTGCAGGAAAGCTGCTGCATGAATCCAACTTGATTAACTGATTAAATTAAACACTGAAGAAATTAACTATTTTTATGGTGACTGCTGTACAACATAGTACTCGACCTGAGCGGATAAACATGTATAGTAATAAAAAGTTCATTGCCAAAACAAATTGCAACTTCAATAAAAAGACAGACCTTCTCCCTATCCTGCGTGTGACAGATTTACATTGCGAGAGCTCATGGCAAGACCATCAGCTTCACGCACTATTTCTGAACCAACTATCTGTATGGCAAAAATCAAGATCACGAACCTGAAAACAGCAAGAGCTTGTATCAGTAACAGAAATCAAATAAGCTTGATCTGAGATAAATCAGCAGTTTCAGATGACCCATCAACTTTTTAGAGCCTCGGGATCTTGAGCCCCCCAAGACCATGTTTACTCTCACTTTTTCCAGCAAGGCCAGGCACGAGGCGGTGGATCCACCAATGCATCAGACAAGAGAGTCAGTTCTCACTATGCAGTGACGGAGCCAGCACCTGGCTACTTCCCGGCTCAAGCCCCACCTACGCGATGCTGTAAATGGGAAATTCCTGCTCTCTCTCTAAGCTCTCTGAATTTTATATCTAATTATGAGGTTGGCTGCTTCTGTTTTACTTATAAGTGCTAAGCCCCACCTAAAATCTTTTCTCGCTCCGTCCCTGGGAATCATGCATGATGAACCCTTCTTCATCTGAGGAATCACCGCGTGTCATTCAGCATCTCATATATTTTCAGGACGACTGTAGGATGCTCTTGATCACTTGAGTGGAACACATGATTCCTCATGTTCACCTCAATCTGACTAAAGGCTCAGGCGTCCTCTTTCCGCCTTGCTTTCCCTCATGACCTTCCACACATTTGCTGCTTCCTCCCACATTCCATGTGATGCAAATACACATTGGCCAGGAGCCTGTACCACTCCGGAACCAGAGGGGTCAAACCTGACAAGATCCTCACCCACTTCTCTTGCTACCTCTACCTCTCATTGTATGCATCACACAGGCTCCCAGAAGCGTCCCCAAGAAATGGCCTCCCTCGCGCATACCCTGCTGCATGCCATCCACAAGCTCCTTGAGGCTTCCTCCGATGTACGATAGACCTGCTCGACCTAGAAGGTCAACGAAGGCGTTAGTAGTGCTCAATGGTTGGCCTCTACTCCGTAAACATACGGTAAAAATGGTCGAAACATCCTGCGACCCTTCTCAACCAACCCAACATGCCTACAGGCAGACAGCTACAGCAGTGAAGGTAGTTGAACTGGGCTTATACCCATGTCTCAGCATCTGAGCAAAGCCCTGTAAGGCATGGTAACCACAGCCATGGTTGCCAAAAAGCTTGCACTATCGGCGTCCATGTTATGGCATCCTTCTCTTCCAGTCTTTTGAGAGCAAACCAGGCAGACATGAGATCTCCGCTTCACGAATACATTTGAGCAGGCATTTCTAAGGAAGTTTCTGACAGGAGACAAGTGCAATAACCAACCCGTGAATTTGTAGCTTCAACTTTGTGCTCTGAGACATAACCAGGGATACTAATTAATGTTCTGATGGTAGGAGATACTGCTGAGCGGCACATGAGAAGAAACATGTTTGCGCTTCATGCTGCAGCTCCTTCTTCGAATATGCCTCGATGATGGTACTCCAGGTCACCAACAGGTCTCTTGCAAGCATTGAATCGAATAATCTCGGCGCCTCATTCAGCTGGCCATTGTTGGCATAAGCTGTGATCATCGCGTTGCATGCCGCGGTATCTTGGCTGGCATCTGATCAAAAACTCTCGCCCTGCAAGCAAGACCATTGTTTGCCAAGCCGGTGACCATTGTAGTCCAAGAAACCACATTCCTGTGTCTGCGTGGCATCATCTGAAACAACCGAACTGCTGCCACTTTCCCGACGCTGAGAAAGTCAGAAACCATGGCATTCCAGGAATACGAGTTCCCTTCAGGCATGATATCAAACAATTCCCACGCCTCGTGAATCTGACCACTGTCAACATAGGCCTTAACCATGGCCGTCCAAACGACGACATTCCTGTAGGCATCCCGATCAAACATCTCCTGGCTTCCCTGAGCATCCCATTGCTCGTGTACCCCTGCACCACCGTCGCCCACGAATAGTCGTTCCGATCGGAGCATGGCGTCAAACAGCTCCCGCGCCTCACGGAACCCGGCCGGCGCGGAAGTAGCCGGAGACCATGGAGGTCCAAGTGACGACGTTCTTCACCGGCATCCGGTCGAACAGCTCGCGCGCACGGTCGACGCGGCCGGCGCTGGCGTACCCGCCGAGCATGACGGTGTCCAGATAGAGCCCCCCGAGCAGCCGCGAGGGCCGCGCGGAAGAAGAGCGCCTCCGCGCGCGGCAGGTCCTCCCTGTCGGCGTAGTCGGCCGCGGCGTCCGGCCCGGCGTCTCATCGTCGTCGAGCACGGCACAGTGGCCGCCGCGCCGTGCTGCGTCCTGAGGTCCTGGACGATTCTCGTCGTGAGCGGCGCGCTGCCGCAGCTGGTTGGCGGGATCCGTGAGAGGTGCCGTGGAGAAGCGGAGGGCAGCGGCGCCGGTGGCATCGCCTCCGCCGCGAAGGCCGAAGGGCGTGGGTGTCGTCGTTGCTGGTGTAACGGGTGTGGGCCCATCTCCGCGGTGGCGGACGGGACCTCGGGACGATGCTGTGTCGCCACCGGAATTTGTGACGTGGACGAGGAGAGGGAGGACGCGCCGGCGCCGGCGAAGCATTGAGAGGGAGGTGGGTGGCGGCTGGCGCCGACGGGCGCGGTGGCGCGGAATTCTGCAGCCGGGCCCCCCGGATCATTCAGATTTGGGGCGGAATTTTTGACGATTCTGAACCGTCCGATTGACTATGTGAGGCTTGCAATTCTATAGATTCGACAAGGGCAATCGCTTTTCTTCTAGGTGCTTTAGCGGCGTTTTTCCTAGCGGGAGAAGGAGGTTAATTACGGTAATCAAGATTACCAAAACCCACACCTTTCACTCTCATCAAACTCTAAGCGCTTGTAGTTACATAATAAAGTTGGTGGTGAAGGGGCTAGTTAGTCACCTCACCGAAATTGATATATTTAAGTTCATGGCTATTGGGTCAAACTCAGCAACAAAAGCTCCAGTGCCTAATGGGTGAAGCCTAGTAACAACGCCCCGAGGTCGGTCTTGTATACTTGTGTGCACCGTCTCAGAGTCGAAATGGATAACGGTGCTATCAATCCTAATTCCCCAACTTCTGCATGAGAACACACTGAGCCTACTTGGTGGAGTCTTCCTCGACGGCAATGCAATATTGAAGATGAAAATTTGTGAACTGGCACTCCAAACACAGATTGGATTGGACGGTGAAATGGAAATGTGTTCCTTATTCATTACGAAAACCTCCTGATGAACGTACGAGGGAGTCCTCCGATAATATAATAGAGAAAGAAATATAATTGCACCGTGATCACGCAGAAGCAAAATCTGAGACCGATCGACGATACTCATTCTCGATACATACACACGCAATGCAACTATGTGGAACAACAAAGTATGGCAGAGCAACGTGGCAGCGACGACGATAGGAGCAGGACGGCCGTCCCGGCAGCCGGCGGCGTACGTCGGTCTTGTCTATACGAAGCGTGCTTCTCGGCAGCTTGAGGACGTCGTCCACGGTTGTTGAGCTTGGCCACGTCGATGGGCGTCTTCCGTCCAGGTTCTGCGGCGTCCTGCAATACCAGCAGCAGGTGTCATCAGGCTGCTACTTGCCGTACGAATCGGCGACACAGAGCAAATATAGACGGCCGGCTGGCTGGCTTACGGCGGCGCCGCTCTCGAGCAGGAGCGCGACGCGGTCCCGCGACCGTATCCGGCGGCGTAGTGTGCAGCGAAGCGGTGTTCTTGTTCTTGTCGACGGCGTCCACGGCGGCGCCGGCCTCCAGAGGCGCCTGCGCGCACTGGAGCTCGCCGTAACCGCACGTGAAGTGGAGGCCACGCCGCCCTTCCGAGTCCTCGTCCTTGTCCGCGCCCTCCTCCAGCGCTTTCTTGAGGCCCTCGACGTCGCCGACGCTGGCGGTGTGGTGGACGATGGACTCGTCCCTTCGTACTTTCGCCTTCGTCGTCCTCCGCCTCATTCGGCGTGCTCCGCCACCGGTACCGGCCTCGCCGGATGGGCGGCCGCCGACGCCCATCGCGCGCCCGAACTTCTGCAGAGCCTCGGGGTCGTTCCAGTACCTGAACAAATTAACATGCCTTGCTGATCGATCCAAGGAAAAAAACAACACAGCGGTCAGCAGGTCACTCACTTCATCATGAGCGAGCGTGGGGTCCTCCTTCATGCGCGACGCGGGCCTCCAGCTGCTCTTGTGCGCCGGGTTGGTGAGCCCCGGCATGGTGGAACGGCGGTCCTGCATCCAGCGCGCGCTGCCCAGCCGCTCCGCTTACGCGCCACGAACTGCGGGTTCTGCATCAGCTGCTGCATCGTCGCCACGTACTTCTGAGGGTCCAGCTGCGCCGCCGCCGCCGCCGCCGCCGCCGCCGGGGGCCTGCCGCTGCCGGGACACCACCGTCTTCTGCAGCTGCTCCGCCATCTCCGTGAACGCCGGGTCCTTACGGCGATCTGCTCCGCCATCTCCTTGATGCTAGGGTCCTGTCCACCATCGGAAGAACCATTAATCTTTCAGCTGTGTAACGTCAAACTCTGTCTCGCTAAACGTGACAACTTTTGATTTCTTAAAGTTATCTTCGTAGTAAGAACGACTAGCTGAGTTGCAGAAGGATCGGATGAGCAAAAGGAGGTGATGAGGACTCGGCAGCGTACATTGAGAAGGTTCATCATGGTGGAAGTCGAAGGGGGGTTGGGCGGCGCCGCCGACGGCTTGCCCTGCGCGCCGCCCCAGCTGGCTTAGCCTGAGCCTCAGCCTGAGCTGCTGCTCCGCCGCCGGCGCAGGCTCCTCTGTCGTGACAGCAGCAGCAGCAGTCTTCTCCTCTGCAGTACAAGCACCACAACCACTAGTTCGTCTTACTAGATTACTTCATTTCATGGCCGCAAATCGTGCACGCCAAGAACAGAACGGTACAGAAAACAGAAGAGAGCATGGCATGGACAAGAATCATATCAAATCAAATCCCTGACCTTGCGCAGCCATGTCGATGTCGGTGGTGGCGGGAAGAAACCAAGAGCCGAGGAGGAGCTGGTGTGGGCGATGAACAGAGCGAGCAAGCGAGGATGACGATAAGGTGGGTGCCTCTAGCTGCAGCTGTGGTCTGTGGAGAAGAGAGGAGCTGACAAGGGAAGGGAAGGCGACCAATCAGAGGCGCCCACGCCGTGATTTGGCTTATATAGCGTTCAGTGATTGCAATTTGTACACATGGATGATCGATGGACGTTGCTGCAACGAGGGAGCATCTCCTTTCACTGTTTCACAGAACAAAATGAAAAAAAAAAGAGAGGGTAAAAGCACCACCACCACCACCACAGGTAGATCTCCTTGCACGTCTTCAGTGTTTTTCTTTAAAAAAATTGCAAATATTGCTCTTTTACGTTGTTAATGAATTGAAACATGTTACAGTACATTCTTCTGTGGCTATAATTTATCTTAAAGAAAGACCTTTGTGCTTTGTGTTTCCTAGCTGGCTTTCAACTGTTTCTCCCTAAAAACCAAGTTAAACTGAAAGATTGAGAAGCTTCTTGAATTTTCCTTTTCACAAACCTTTAGCATCTGGCCCGTGGCGTGGGCCAAAAGGATGGATGTGTCGAGGTGCCAAGCTAAGCTTTGCAGCATGGCAATGGAGGACCCACCAAAGCATGGGGAATCCGGGACAGGGATTTGGGATAGCAATGTGTGAGGATGCAATACCTTCCCTGCCTTTTCTTGCCACAAAAAACCAACAAACCTGAGCTTTCTGTTTTTTTAGCTCTCATCTCACGGCATTGTAGTTGTACTCTTCTAGTACTTTCTTTCTTCCAAGAGCACACAACCACTTATTGCTATTTTCAGTTACATAAAAAATAAAGTTAAGAAACATTTATCACATTATTATCTTCGATCTCTAGCTCATTCTGGTTTCCATGCTTCGAGTGGCAGGCTAGCAGTATCAAAGGCTCCAGCTCATCCCACTTCAGTGCTATGTTTTTTATTATTATTAGAAAGAATCCAAAACTTCGTCAGCCATCTATATCGACGAATAAAAGAAAAGACAAGTGTCAAAATATGAATTAGAAAGATAATACCAACCTCCGCATAACAAAACTTTTCACCTTTTCTCTGTAGGTCGATAGAATCTGTGCGGCAAGACTCAAACATGACATGGAAGAACTTCAGCGTTGTCATTTTGGCCTTAGAAAGTGGCCTGCAATTACCCAACAGGGCATAACCACCGCAAAAGTGCAGTGGCATATGAAGGCAACACGTTGTCGTATATACATTGGGCGCCTGACATACTGGTATGGGTAAACAGGGGCAGAACAATCAGGCAATCAGCTCAAGCGTCTTCAGACTGTCTGTGGCCTGTGGCACCACACAACGGAGAGAATCAGAAAATGATCGCGCTGCTGCAGCTCAAAGGGTGGGGAAAAATGCTTTCATCAACCAGCTCACCTGGATCGCTGCCGCATGCATCGAAGCCTGAGGGTATTCTTCCTTTCCTTCTTTCGCGGAGGGCTGCACTGCTTTGTCTTATTCCTATTTACTTACAACTAATATTTTTGTGAAAGTCTTTTTTTCCTTCCTCACCTTTAATATGTGCACATTTATGCATCTAGTTTGTATTTAAATGCCATCTATGCATACAAACTCCTTAATGGCTCATTGGTTAGTCAAAGCATATTTAGACCCTCAAATCTAGGTATATATTTTAATTTTGGTAGTGGTCTCCTTTTACTTACTGTTTATGATCAACTCCAGTAAAAGACCATAAAATCAGGACTTGTACTTATTTTTTTCTCTTCTTTGCATATATATGCACTATATGTATTCTATTTGTTTCACACCACACCTAATCAAAAATATTCTCAAGCAGACAAACGGGAATTAGCCAATGTTCTTACTGCTCTCCCAACCTTTCACAAGTGTGCTTTGGCTATTCCTAAAGGAGTTATTAAGCAAATTGACAAGTTTAGGGGAAACACCATCTGTGGAGAGCCTCTGATATCAACTCTAAAAAACCTCCCAAAAGGAGCACAGGAAGTAATCAATTTGAAAAATATAATGAAGCTCTTTTTGCCCAAGAACCTTGATAAATTCTTCAATGGAAAGATATCGCATGGTCACTTTAATTTTGGGAGAAGCGCGTCACATTAAAAGAGGCTAGAGATAGCCTAAAGACTAGCTAGAATGCTACAAAAGATGTGGCCCCAAGTTCAAATTCAGGATGACAGGGCATGCTCCTTTAGGCTGACAAAGTGGAAGTAACAGCCTTTGATGTTGGAGTTTCTGAACTGTTCTCCTTTGCTTGACAAACACGAGCTTTTGAAACGATCAGAAATAAAGTGAAAGCATGGGAACCGGCAACCAATCTCTCTTTTCGGTGCTGCCTCTTTCAACTCAAGCTCACCAACAACTCCTAACAGCACGGAATCAGTAGAGGAAATGATCCTATCTGTGCATGGCGATACATGAGTCTCTAGAGAGAGAGAGAGAGGGATCAAGTTTAAGCCTTCAAAGTGGGTGTGGAAATGCTACTATCAACGAGGACAAAGGATTTTCTTTTGGTTATTGTTGAAGGACAAGTTAAGTGCTGAAAATATCTTAGAAGGAAAAGGATGAGCCTTCAGTCATACAGTTAAACTGCCTTTGTCAGAATGATACAGAACAGCATTTGCAATTCAATGTTCAGGAGTCTAATTGGGGTTGGCAGAGTTAGCGCATACGCATCGTGTTAGACGCTTGATCTGGAGATGAGTGCAGCTTGGCGAATTTCTGACTGTGGCCGTGGGGCGCTTCCTCTATGTATACATCGCACACGCCCAATTCAAGGCGCCCAGCGGACGCCCAGGCTGGCGGGTGCGCCCCGTCGATTGGTGAGGGATCTAGAGATGCGGTGGAGCTCGGCTGTGTTCCGCGCTCGAGGTGGATGCACCCGGCTGATTGGTGGAGTGGGCTGCGCGGCGGGCTCCTTTCCGCGGGAGGTTCCACGGCTGGCGGTGGCTTCACAGCACCGCGGCGGGAGAGAAGAGGTCACGCCACGCATGTTTGAGTCGCGAGTCTGTCGGGCGCACCTTGCGGCAGCCCACTATGCGTTCGAGCGCGGCATTGCGGGCGGGCAAACGGCGAGCGGCGTCGCGAGCGCATGGCGTCGCGGCCCGCACCAGCGAGTCGCCCGATCCGTGTCGGCGCGCAGTCCTCGTCCGGGGTGAAATGCGGTGCGTGCCACTGACTTCGTCGGTGGCTCCGGACACCACAGCTCTGCATTTTGCTGCCACTCACGCGCCCTACGAGCACGCGGACACGGCCGCCCTCCATGTCGGATGTGGATGACTTCGTCGACTCTCTGCTTGCCCCTCGGCGGCGGTGAAAGCCTCACCACCTCGCTGCGCATCTACTGAGGCCGCGGGAGGCGTGAGGCATGGCCGTAGTCCGTTGGCCGCGGGAATCTTCGCCAGGATCCCAATCACAGCGAGCGTCGGGGCTCGGCCAGTCGTCGCCCAACAAATGGGAAGGGGGAGGCGGAGGGTGCTTCATCTCAAACCCAGGACTCCACCGTTGCTAAGAGATTCCAAAAGATCATTTCGTGCGTGTGTCCCACAACACAAAGCGGCGGGACATGAGTGCAGATCCTAGTGCATGGCCGCTTCTTAGCGCGGAGCACGCCTATGGCTTGACTGACGGCGAGCTTGCTTGAAGCGTTTAGTATGCCAGAAAACTGCATGCAGAGATATTTCTTTTTGCTTTCTTGTTTCGTTGCCTTCCTACTATATTTATGTACGTCAGAAATTAAACTGCATGCAAAGATATTTCTATTTGCTTTCATGTTTCGTTGCCTTCCTATTTGATGAACACCGTCAGCGCGCGTCTTCACCCGCCCATGACAAAAGGAATTGGTCGAGGACGGCCGCCGGGAAGACGCGCGACTAACACCGTGCCAATCACGCGCTACATGTATTCCCTTGTCCTCTGAGGAAGTAAGGATAGGCGATTTTTGATTGATCACCGCCGCTGTTGGTGATGGTCGTCGCAGTGCCGTCCACGCTACTGATGACGCTCCAGAGGTCCGAGCGAGCGACAGGGCCGCCGCCACGGGGCCAGGCGACCCTGTGCGCATCCTGGTGACGGTCACCGTCCTCGGGAGCGTAGAGTAGACCCACTGCGCTTCATCGTGCTCGAGGGCGACTCGGTCGCGGCGCTTCGCTGCTACACCCGCGAGGACCGCATGCCGCTGCTTGGCACCGACCCCGCTGGCTTCGTCCTCTCCCTTTGGTGCGGATATATCCGGCAGTACACTCTAGTAGTTAAACGGATTAGTGTTAGGAACGCGTGAGAACTGAACACAAGAGAGGGAGTGAACTGGGTGTATAAAAAACAGTCGAGGGCTTTGTCATCATGATCATAGTCATCATAAAAATCATCATTGCAAAACTTTAAAGTCAAGAACTTCCAAAGTTTGGCACCGATGTGTTTTTATCTATAAACAAACATTTGTTTATCCAACTACTGTTGCTTACCGTGTCGAGTGTCTGAATGCTAGTTTCAGAGAATGGAAGTGCATTCCTCCTCTTTCTGCACCTTGCTTGGCTTGGCTGGCTCAATTGTTCAGAACTCTGAAATGGGAGCTCCAACTGAGAAGGTCCGCGGTCAGCAGGCCAGCACATTGAGAACACACAACAGGTCCGGGCCGGCCCGGCCTGGTTGGTGGAATCACACTTCACCCTACCAGCATGTTTAGTTGCCATGGAACCCAAAATATTTTTGGGTTTGCGATCACTAAAGACTTTCGTTTCAGATTTGATGATTGTTGCTCAATTATAGACTAATTACGCTCACAAAGATTCATCACCGTCTTTTCGGTCAAACTGTGCAATTAGTTTTTGTTTTACCTACTTTTACTACTCCATACACGTGCGTTAAAAGATTTGATGATTATGCATCAGAAGACTTTTTAGGTATAACTTTTGGGTTGCATGCCAACCGCCTACGTCACTAGTGCGCGGCGCGGGGCAGCTGCCGGTCCCAGTACCAACCCACCCCTGTCCGGCAGGCTGTCGTCATCCACCGGCCCGGCCGGCACTGGCATGGTGGCACTTGCGCATCGGATCACATCAGCTGAGCTGCTGCTGTCCAAGTCCAACAAGCTAGGATTCCGCGGAATTTCCCCCAATGTCCGTGTGCCCGGCAGAGGTCACCTTCCTCCTCGTCGCCCTTCTCTCGTGCTGCTGCCAGGCCGCACGAGCCATCCGGACGCACGACGGCGGCGGCGGCGGATATGTCTCCGCCGTCGGGGACCCCGGCATGCGGCGCGACGGCCTCCGCGTGGCCTGGGAGGCCTGGAACTTCTGCAACGAGGTCGGCCAGGAGGCCCCCGGCATGGGCAGCCCCGCGGCGCCGACTGCTTCGATCTCGGTCCGTCCCTCCCTCGCGGCCTGATTCGATTTTATCCATTCTGTTTTCTGACTGACGACGCCGGGTTGCATTGCATGCGTGAATCTTTCTTTGTTCCGCAGAGACGAGCTCCGAGGAGCACGGGCGGCCGGTGTTCTCGGTGGCGCACCGGGTGAGCGACGCCGACAACCGCCTGGGCGCGGGCGACCCGTTCCCGGGCTCCCCACCGGGCACGGCCCCATCACGGACGCCGACCTCTACGCGCCGGCCAAGGAGCTCTACCTCGGCGACCGGTGCCAGGTGGCCGACACCCCGGCGCGCCGTGGCAGTTCTGGATGGTGATGCTCAAGAACGGCAACCTCGACACCACCGCCGCCATATGCCCCGAGAACGGCCGCCCCACGCGCCCGTTCCCGCAGACGTCCCGCTTCCCGTGCCCCGGTGGAGCCGGCTGCATGAACCAGCCGCTCGTGTTCCACAACCGCACCGCGCTGGATTCCACCGCCCGGCGGCTCCGCGGCGGCCTGTTCGGGACCTACGACCTGGACGCCGCCAATCGCCCGGCGCCGGCGCCGGCGACGTCTCGTTCTACTCCGTGACGTGGGAAGGAGGTCGGTGGCGGCGGGTGGGCGTTCCACCACAAGCTCCGCACGTCCAGCAAGTACCCGTGGCTGATGCTGTACCTGCGCTCCGACGCCACCAGGGGCTTCTCCGGCGGCTACCACTACGACACCAGAGGCATGACCAAGAGGGTAAGCAGTTGTCTGAGCATGCGAACAGAGCATGTGTTGTGACTGACCACCTCGCCATGCGTCGGAGCATGCAATGCAGGTGCCGGAGTCCCCGGACTTCAAGGTGCGGCTGACGCTGGAGGTGAAGCAGGGCGGCGGGCGCAACAGCCAGTTCTACCTCATGGACATGGGCAGCTGCTGGAAGAACGACGGGCGCGCCTGCGACGGCGACACGGCCACGGACGTGACCCGGTACAGCGAGATGATCATCAACCCGTCGACGCCGGGGTGGTGCACGCCGTCGCGGATCGACCAGTGCCCGCCGTGGCACACGTTCCGGAACGGCAGCCGCGTGCACCGCACCGACGGGGCCCGCTTCCCTACGGCGCCTACCACGTCTACTGCTCCCCGGGAACGCGGCGAGCGCGGAGCAGCCCACCACCTACTGCGACGCCTACAGCAACCCGCAGGCGCAGGAGATTTTGCAGCTGCTGCCGCACCCGGTCTGGGGCGAGTTCGGCTACCCGACGGCCAAGGGGCGGGGATGGGTCGGCGATCCCAGGGCGTGGGAGCTCGACGTCGGCGCAATGTCGCAGGCGCTCTACTTCTACCAGGACCCCGGCACGCCGCCGGCCACGAGGCGGTGGACGTCGCTCGACGTCGGCACGGAGATTTACGTCAGCGACAGGGCCGAGGAGGCGGAGTGGACGCTCAGTGGCTTCGACGTCCTTGTGCCGGACGACTGTGTCAAGGGGTCACAGCAACGGGACGGCAACAGCTGCTGGTAGGGACTACTGCACGTTACGTTGCGTAGCAGGCCAAAAGTGTTAGCGTTTTTTTTTTTTCTTTTTATATATCTACAATAATACGTGCAAAGAAAGGGTGAAAGTGTAATGGTTCACACTGTCACAGATGGCATTTGCTTGAAAGCAACACCTCATCTGTTATGATTAAAGAAGCAAATTCTAGTTTTTTTTTAACAAAAAATAATGAAGAGGAAACCATTTTCTAGTTGAAACTTGCAAGAAATACTAGACAGGCAATGAGACAAAGAGACAGACAATGGGACAAGTCTGCTTGCGCCATCTAAATATTCTTCAGGACAGCTGCTACTTTCAGTTGCATGTAGTGTACATATATATCGTTCAAACATGTTGGTTAGAATCAAGAATCATGGGGAATGATTCCATATGGTTATTTGTCCTAAAATGATGCTGATGAAGTTTCTGAATAAAAACGATTTCACTTTTTCTAAAAAAAAACAGCAAACAAACATGAAAGAACTCTCTTGGCCATAGCACGGCAAGTGCAAGTAAATACCGAACAACACAAATTCAGGGCGAGACACCTTTTTTTTTTTTTTTTTAAACAGAAACCTGTAGCTCTTGGAAACGACCCAACATGGACAAATTCACTGCAAAAAGGAGTAACAGACGAGGCAAAAGGATTAAAAGATGATATGAATGCTTAATGCTTTCTCTCCAACGGAAAAGGATTAAATTCGATTTGGCTTGGTGATGACTAAATGGCAAGATAATAGACAGAAACATAGCTCTGAGCGGCAAACATAACATTGAAGAATATGTACTTGTGTTGAAGTTACTTTTGCAAGTACGCAAATGTATTAACAGTTCTCAAATAAGGGAATTCAATTTCAGCTCAAGTCAGCAATTATCATCCTGTAGTTGGAAAGGTACATATGTACCTTTTGCTTTGATTCTGTAATGGTGGATAGATGTCTTTTTTAATTTTGTTTTCCTTGTTTTGTAATCAATGATGAATCATATGTATTGGAGTAGAGCAACCTAGCGAAGCATCTGAATTGCCATTGCACCAGGGCACCCCCAAACTGAATTTACATCTGCTGCAACTACAATAGTAAGATATCATAGTCTCTGATATTTGCCGCGATACCATAGCCAAAAGATACACAGAAATTTGATAGATGCTTTATGCTTGCTACATACATGGTTCACCAAGCATCAACATCCTACTTAGCAGAAGAGAACACTCCGTTCCTACTTGCAGTGAGGAGTTAATATGTACTAGTACCACACACATCGGTGTTCCCCGTGGACGGCATCACATTTGCAGATGGACTCACAAAAGATGAAGGATATATGTAAGGTTGCCAACATTAGTAGCCTGCACACTTCTTGTTCATGTTCCTCCACTTGTCCCTCAAATCACATGGCAGGCGTAGCGTCTTGTGAAACACATCACAGCCATATTTTCGTATCTCAACCCATGGAATTTGGGCATCATTCTGTGGAGCGAATTTTGCCATCACTTCCTGGATCATCACATCACAGTAATAGAAAGTATTAATAAACATGGCCAAGCAAGACATAATTACATACACATACTACAAAACCTGGCCTGGAAAAGCCAGCGCTAAAGATGGTGTCTCAACAATCAAAATTCATCCAAAGAATGATTACCCTCAAACCAGCTTCTTCTTTTTCTGTCCAAGCGAGGTTTTTGCGCCTTCCAGCTGGTGCAATAGGATTGGAGCTGCAAGACATGTGCTCAGTTCTTGGAATAGCATTAAATGGAACATTTTCAGAAATGAAATTTCCTATAATAGATGGAAAATGTGAATATTTGAAGAAGTCAAGACCTGTAATACTCTAAAAGAAAGTTAGCTCAACATTTATGCTCTGGTCTCCTTTTTTAGATGTGCACAGCATTTTATCACGGCATCTAACAAAGGGTGCAGGTTCAACAAACCATCGGTGCACGTTCAACATTGCATAATCATAACAAAATACCAATGGTAAGTACATACATTGGCATATTGCAATAAAAGTCTGATCTAATTCGATATATCATAGAACTAACCATGTGTATGTGAATTATCTCTCATCTGAAATTCTGAATCTGAATTTGAAAAACAATGCATGACAAAAGGCCTAAGGCCTTAAAATGAGATCAGCTTTCCATAAAATCATCATTGTCACGAATCATGACATAGTTAACGTTCTCTGTTCTCTCAAAAGGCCTAAGATCTTAAAAGTTATAATAGTGTAAAAACTGATTGGCGCCATGTTATCCATGATATTGAGCCAACAGAATAATGGAAACTGTTTGAACAAGAACAAAAGACATCCATGTAGCTCCTTTTATTAGTTGCATATGTAGACCAGCACACTCGGAATCATAATCCTAAACGAGGTATAGACCTCAATCATGTTTAGTTAATCCAGAATAGCTATATTGATCAAACTTTTTACTCTGTAAACACAGCAAAAAGAGACTAAAGTAAAGAAATAAGCGGTACTGTAACAGCATTGTGACACTTACTAGCGCTTTTGTGAGTGTACCGATCTTCTTTTTTCTTGGAGTAGCTTCTTTGTCTCCCGCTTGCTGCTTTTTCTCTGGATCGGACCAGAGTTCTCTAAAGGAACCTTCTCAGAGAGTCTTCTTTTTCTTGGTGCAGCTTCTTTGTCTCCCGCTTGCTGCATTTTCTCTGGATCGGACCAGAGTTCTCAAAAAGGAACCTTCTCAGTGAGTACCTCCTCAAGGTGACCATTACCTCTAGCATTTATTTTCTTCTTCTTCCTCGGCTGATGAGGCTCTTCATCCTGCTGAGCAAGGTTATATGCTTCATCTTGATGGATGCTATTCCTTTTTGATGTGCCACACCCATTAGAATGCCCATCTCTGTTGGCAGCTCCTGGTTGAACTCCATTTAGTTGCTCATCATGTTGCTTGCTGACTTGTGCTGTGCCAAGGTAAACAGCAACGTTCTCCTTAGCTTCGAAATATGTTTTCTTCGCCTTCAAATATGCTTCCCTGGCTTTCTTACAGAAGCATATCGGGCAGTAGAATAAGCCAGTCCCTTCAAATGTTACCGATGAACCGAAACAGCTATCATGAGCAGCTAAAGAACAGTCACTGCAAGTCAGCAACTCACCATCTTTACCGCATTTTATACACAAATCTTGTTGAGACAAGCCCTCATGAGTATCATCGATGTCTTGATCCTTGGAACAGACACTTATTTCGGAGAAGTGTCCTTAGACTTTTCCTCATTTGGTGTCTTCTTTGCTCTTGCTCTATCTCTGTCTTTAGAAGAGCTCGGAATAGAAGTACGACAATTATCCTTTTCAACATCAGTTCTACTCTTGTCATTATTCTGCTCAGGAAAACAATTGGCTTCTGAAGTTTTATCATGTAAGGGGTACATTGCAGTTTTGAGACACTGAAGCTGTCTGCACAGTCAGCCCAGCATGGACAGTATTATTTTTTTTCATCATGCTGCCATCATCATGCAGAGCTTGATTAGCCTTGTTGGCATCACTGACTTCTAAGGGAGACTTGTCTGCGTTATGATCTTCAAAAGCCATCCTATCCTCTGTAGCAGCCCCTTGTTGAAGATTGATTTCGGATTTACTTCCTTGATTAGCACCATTGCAGCTTCCTGCAAAGGTGCATCACACAGCCAGCTGAAGCAGGTACGGATCCAACTGACATGTTCCCCTCCACAATAGGACTCCTTTCTGGGGACCTAGCGCCTAAGCCAACAGCATCCGTAGTATCTTCTTGGAGAGGGACGTAATGCCTACTTTCGGGTGTACAAGGTTGGTGAAGAACACAAGTTGGTGCAGATGGATCCTTTTGGAGATTTCCTGTTTCACTTTCATTAACTAAATTTGTCATAGTGTCTTGCTGAACCTCAGCATTGTCTGTAGGGAACACAGGCTTCTCTGTATTTACGCATTATTCGTGGTTTGCTGCACAGGGTCTGATCATTGGCACATTGTTCAGTGCTACTGTGCTCCAATTGGGATGTTGGGGTCATAGATGTGATCCATGGGTCAAGTCCTTTTAGCTGAAGAGAAAATTAGAATTTCAGGTTGCCATTATTATAATTCTAATATTCAGATTTTTTCTCTTTAACTTACCAACTGGAAAGAAGTTTCTGGTAATGTAAATTTCTTGGCACGTATAGTTTCCTGGATGTCTTGACTGAAAGGTGGAAGCAAATCCTTCTCCAATTTTCGGAAATTTCAACCTGCAAATTTTACTATGTATCAAAAATCTCAAATACACTAGAAACTGGGAAGTGCTTCGTAATAACCATTAACCAAATGCTACATGTCTTCTTTAAAAAAAACTAAAATCATATGATTTTTACACAATGTCCATGTACACTCGTGATAAATGATAGCCTGAGGGCAACACTGGATTTTTGAAAAAGAAAAAGGATCAGGGAAAACGTCCATCCTAAGGAGATGCAGTAATCTTAGAACTTGACAATCATATATGCAGCAGAGCAGTAACAGAATGTCAGGACAACCATAATAATTGTAAGATAATTGGCGCCAAGGAAGCACATAATTGGCATAACAGGAGGAAGTAGCCAATGTTGGGGAAAATCTCAGAGCATGTCAGCAGAATAAAAATCCCTGTTGCTACCACGGAGAGGGATTCCTAAAAGTTTAAACCCAATATGTTTGTTTTGTTTCTCCTTTCAACAAGTTGTGACAATGACATTGTAGCAAAATAAGTTTGCAATGAGACATCGTGTATTCCAGTCCAGATTTATACCAATCCCCAATAGTGCAATACCAACAATCTAGTTAGTTCCAGTTCATATTCCATGCCCCATCTCAATGAATCCACAACTAGTGTTCAGCCAATCAAAAGTATCAAAGCAGCAACACCGAATTAGGAAACGGGAGGCTACAGATAACTAGCCACTGCTGCAATTATTCCCTGGATGAAAATGAAATGCGTCCAAACATGAAGAGAAGCGAATGCATCAAGCACTGAACAGAACTTGTGCAGCTATCTATCTGACGAAACAGGAAGGTAAATGTGGATGACGAGAGTGCGCATCCCAGCATATGACGCACCTCTCTGATAAGCCGAGACAGCACGTCCTCGCCTGACCGGGCGCCATGAACCCTAAGCACCTCCGCCGTCGCGGCGGCATCACCCGCAGCGGGTATCAGGGACGACACCTCCTGCAGGGACCGGAGCGCGAGCCGCTCACGCGTGGCCTCCGGGGCGCCCGCGAGGGCTCCGACGACGCCTCCAGCAGCACTGCAGACCGCAAACAAGCCAATAACGAGCACAGGTGAGAGACCGAAAGCGTCCAGGCGAACCGCGGAGGAGTTTAGGGTTTGGTGCCTCACCCTGGATCGCGGAGAAGTCGAAGGATTCGTCACCGGCGAGGGGCGTCGGCAATCCAGTGGGCCGCGAAGCGTGTGGCCATGGCGGAGGCGGAAGGCCAAGGGGGCGGCGGCATTTCGGGAAACGAAGAGGAGAGGGAGCTCGCGGTTCCGTATGGAAGAAGATTTTCAAATACTGACCCACCCGACCCAACCCACATCGATCAGTCAGCCAATTAACGCTGCCACACCGATCAGTCAGCCAATTAACGCTGATTTTTGCCCTGACTCTCCTGAGAGGGTGTTTGACTGTTGCACAAACTCTGCTAACCGTGGAGCAGTTTCACAAAAACTTGAGTTTGTGCTCCACCTTTTTCTCGAACAGTGCGTGGAGCTAAAATCGTTTGGCTAAAAAATATAGAGCAAACCTTACAAACGTGAAGCAGAGCCGTATATTGTTATAACATGTTGGTTAGAATAAGGGAAAAATGATTCTACCCTCTCTACTTGTCCAGATTCAGAACTAAAATCATATTCTTTTTAGGATGGAAGAAATATACAGTTAGTAACTGGAACACTATTTGCTCTAAAGTGACGCTGATAAATATGTGAATAAAAACGAATCCTTTGTTCGGCTCATCGTTTTTGTGGCTTATAAGCTGATTGATTGATGTTATTTCGTTGTTTCAGAAAAACACTGTGCCATTGCTGATACACATCATGGCACTATGCAAACATGAAAGAACTCTTCTGACCACAGAACAGGGGCAGAAGGTCTAGTGACAGAATATATATATATATACTCAAGTAAATACCGAGCACAAATTCTGGGCGAGGCACCTTCGTATCGTTTTTTTGGTTGAAATCTGCTCCTGTCACTTTACATTGTCATTTTAGCCTTAGATAACAGGCGAGGGAATACATTGCCGAATATATTGGATAATGTGTACAGTTGACTGTTTCTTTCCCAAAGTAACCAGGGCGAAGTAGGGCCCACTGAAACAAGCTCCAAGCACGCTGATTTGTCCTGCTTTGAGCAAACAAATTTCACTGGTCTTCAAGGAACTTTCCTATTTCACTACAAAAAGCATTGCTGAGCACCAAAATCAGCCCAAAACATGATGGCACTTTCATGAATATTTGTGGATTCCAATGTTAAGGTCTGACGATATGGAGGTCAGATATGGAAATGTTTGGTGCCAAACAGCTTTGAACACTCGCTTCTGGTGTGCTTGAACAGACTGGCAAGGATTCTGGCCATGATACCTGATGTCGAAGATGTGAATCACAGGATCTGCTGAACCAGACGACACGTACCAGCCATCTGGAGACCATGATTGGTTAATCAGAGCCGACTGAGACTCACTGCTCTCTTGCTTCCAACCAAATGCATGAACCTCAGTTTGCCTAAGCCTAACATCAAACAAGCGCAGCTGTCTGCCTGGAGCCCTGTTAGCACAAAGAAACAGATAAAGCTGTTAAGCATGCACCACAAATATGAATAGAACGCTACTGACAACCATTGCACTTAGAACATCACGTAATCACCACATATAAATCAGAGAAAGATTTACTTTACAAAACTACAGCTTGAGCACTATATTAATCTTTTTAGGTTATAACGCAAGAATAGATTAGGATTACCTCAAGGGTTCAATATAATAGCTACAAACTCGACCCACTATTCCAGAAACAGTTTTTTTAATTTCACTTACCCTGTCTGCACCATATATAAGTTGAAATCGCATGGATTTGCTAATACGCTCATGCATTTGCTATCAATTAGGTTCTTGAACTCTGTCCTTCCAGCAGAGACATCAAATCCTACTATCCTCTTGTCACATCCAACTGATAATATTGTTCTTTTCTGTTGCAATCCAGCAACACCCATGACAGCAGAAGAATGGAAATCCTTATGCAATCTCTTGGGTTTCCATGAATCATCTTTGTCTTCCCAAAGTATAACAGCATGGTCACTTCCTCCAGTTACAAAGAATGCATCAGACCAGGGCATGAAACTTATGTTATTTATGATTCCTTTTATGTGAGGCTTCTCCGGTAGGAAAGTAACTTTCCTCTGTTTCAGTTCAGAGAAAAATTGTGGAACACCATTTAGTAATAATTCAAAAAGTAGATTATCTGTTACAAAAATAAGTCCTAGACAAGTATAGCCATAAAGTAGGGATGGTAGAATCGATTCTTTCAAGGTTATACGTCACATAACAACATATCGCAACAAGGCATTGGCGCTACACACTGCACAGTGAAACAATAAATGGCATGAAGGCAATCACTGATGAAAACAATTTCCGGAAAATCTTAGTTATGACTGGTCAATTAAAGGTGCAGCCTCACTACCTCAGCAGCCAATCATAATTGCCATCAAAATGATAGAACAAAAGAAAAAAGAGCAAAAGTCTAACTATGGTTTGCCCAAATTAAGTTAATACATGAGCAGGAATAACTAAAACGACCACTTCTCGAATTCCTCCCTCTAACTATTATTTCAAAATACTAACTATATGAAATCATATATGCAGAATTTCATAATTTAATCACATTATAACACTGCAGCCAACTGATTCTATATAGCCATGTAGCTAGGTGTAAAGGGGTGCACGAGTTTAGATAGAGTTCTTACTTGTCCTGATATAAGGTTTGTCATTGAAACCTGAGAATCGTCATTGTCAGCAGTGTATACAGCAAAAAAAATCGTCTCACCATCTGGATGCCAAGCTACATCTTCAGGCCATCTATGCTTTGGGGAAAAAGAAATCTGTTTTGCCACGAAATGAGAGAGAAGGTCTGCAAGTATAATAATGTACATTATCAAATGGTGCTAAAAATTGAAAAGATACCTGCCCAACAATTTTACCTTTTCACTAGCGCAAATTATATTTGCAGGTGTGGTTCCGCAACCATAAATGATAGAAGTTAAAGTTACCATGTACTCAGACAATAAGTGGAGTAGGACAATAAATTCACTAGCCCAACAATTTTACCTTTTCACTATCACAGAGAACTATATTCTCCTTAGTACTCCCTCCGTCCATAAAAGAATGCAATTATGGGATCCATGCCGGACAAGGTAGCTAAAGTTTGACCAAGTTTATAGTAAATAGTATTAAAATTTATGTCTTAAATCAATGTATTATGAAAATATATTCTATAACCAATCTAACTATATTAGTTTTGTATCATGAATCTTAATATTTTTTTATATAACTTTGATCAAAGTTTAAACTGACTGAGTTCTCAAAAAAAAGAGAATTGCATTCTTTTTGTGGACGGACGTAGTACCTGCACTACTGGTGTACAAATTTAGCATTGACATGCTAAGTAACATGTGGCGGCAGTGTAGTTGTACCTATACTAAAATCTTATCCATTTCCAAAATCATCTTTCCATGCCATGTTCCCAGTCCATGATAGGGCAAATCCACCGGGAGACTGGCCAGGTGGAGTAGGGCACTAAAGATGAGAAAAATACAGATGGGGAACTAGATTGATTGATTCTTGTCTGCCTCCTCATGAATACATGGTCCCCTTCAAATAGCCTCAGAACTAACCGATGGGTATTCCTAATGCAACTAATCACCAAGAAACCAACTAACCTAGCAGATAAGATCAAGCTGTTGCTGCATGGCTTGGATGGGACATCCATGCTGCTTGCCTCACGTGTTGGGCCTAACCAGTCCCATGATTGTTAACTACTGTACAATATTCAGAAGGCTTATGTTATCTGATGTTAAAAAAGTACATTAACCATCATGTGTGTGCCTTACCAATCGCCTTCACTAAAATAACACACTAAAATTTTACTAACATGTTGTATTGACAGAGAGTTGTTGGATGTTTGACCATAATGCTGTTCCCCATGGCACAATGGACAGTGTTGGCACATCCTTTTTGGCTACTGACTGTGCTGAACTTAATTAAAAAAAACAGACTAAGGGTTTCAGAGTAAAAATCCTGCTGGGTCACTCTGGGGACAAGAAAAGTACTGATTTTCAGTTGTGCCATAGCATTACAACATTTTGGTTGCACGAGAAGAGGGACAAGAAAATTGCTGAGTTTAGTATCCAAATGTCGACAAAGTGCGAGAAGAGAGACAAGAGACAAACAATAAAGTGGGTGCTAATGAACTGGCAAGGTAAGACATACTAAAGTGGGTGCTTCAGTTTTAACTGCAAAAATTCACACCTGAGCTTCATAAAGTAAATACTTAAATCTACACAATTGATATCAACCCCATGCATGCATTTATTATCTCCTTAGCAGTGAGGCTTCAAGAATAAAGCATTGTCTAAGGCTCCTGTTGGCATAAATCTACAAAAACGGTGCAATATCTGTCAAGCAAAACTATCATTAAGTACTGCTCAGTCACTCATTAAGTCTTATACAAAGTATGAATTTAAGTTCCACGACAGATAGAAGTTTTTCTTTCTTCCATCACCATGTAACCATAACCACTTTAAGTTGAGATCATTTGCAAGTATAATAGGGCATACACTTTACCTAGTTCGTCTTTCACTACAACTTTACAGAAATTAGCGACATATCTCTTAAATATGATTGAAAGATAAGTAGAAAAAAAGCAGGAAATGAAAAGGAAAACATGTTGACAATTCAT
Organism: Hyparrhenia diplandra; assembly: GCA_015847255.1. Classification (NCBI taxonomy): domain Eukaryota; kingdom Viridiplantae; phylum Streptophyta; class Magnoliopsida; order Poales; family Poaceae; genus Hyparrhenia; species Hyparrhenia diplandra. Next base: position 22,673 of record JADLZK010005496.1, read on the forward strand.
AGTAACATTATGCGTACCCTCTAGTCTCCACTTGCCACAAAGTAACCAATCCATCCAGCGCACTGCATCACAAGAAAGCATGAGATTAAAGTTTTGGAAATTAAGCAAAATTATCAAATCATGCTAAAATAATTATGTCACATGCAATTTCAGATAAACAAGTAAACAAAATCATTCATTTGAGCATGTATATTGGAACAGCGGTTGAGAACTTAGTCCAGTGACAGTCATCCCAGTATACAAATCTAAACCAGCAGCCTATACTACTACTCACAAAACTTTGTCCAACAAAAAAGTACAAGAAAATAGTCCAACTTAGAAGTAAGCTTGCTTTGTGAGCGGTGCTTGTAGACTACCATTACATAACCTTTTTTTTGTGTGTATTTTTTGCAGGCACCCAAAAATTCTGGAGTTGGAAAAAAGATTTCAATGATACCAAAGCTGAGCACAACTAGTACATGTTTGCGCTCCTCAGTGTACGTGTGTCAGCATGTTTTCCCTACAGTTGGTGCATTCATGGTGCCTATTTACTAGTATTTATTATATCCCATGAATTGTACCTGGTAGCAACAAGCTGATCATTAACAGGACATAGCTCAAGACACCTAAGCTTCCTCCTGTGTTGGCTGGAGACCAAATTGCCACCTTGAAATTTAAGCACGGTCGCAGATGATTTCCTGACACTCGGAATTAAGTTCTGATGCTCCTTCTGTTCTGCAAATCCAGATAAGCACAGCTGAGAGATGTACTTATAGCATATCAAACATCAATAACGATCAAACCACGGCCAAAACTACTTGTCCTAAGGGCTAAAAAACTGTAGTAAAAGTACCAATCTTCCTCTTGGGCTTCTTCTCCTCTTTCCTTGACCGCTCAGGCAGCGCAGGTGATGAAGACGATGACGGGGCGGCGGCCTTCTTCAAGCCAGGCATGGGCTCAGGGCGCGGGACCGGTCGGTTGTTGGTCCCCGGGATGACAAGCTGCGGCCGGGCGGACGGCTGCGGCGCGGGCGAGGGAGCCTTCTTCTCTGGCTGCGGCGATGGCTTAAGATCCCTCTGGATTGGCGGCGGGGATGGCTTGGGGTCCCTCTGGATTGGGGGCGGCGTCGGTAGCTTGGGTTCCAACCGGGTTGGTGGCGGCTTGCGATCTCGGAACCTGGCGAGCCGCGACTGCGCCTCTTCCAGCTTCATCTCCGCGGTGTCCAGCTGCGGCGGCCATCGGGAGTTGAGAAAGCCAACCAAGATCGCAACATCGTCATGAGAGGCGAGGGCGTACCAGGGACTGGTAGTGGAGCAGCTTGAGCTTGCAGCGCTCGACGTCGCGCTCGCGGTGCGCGATGAGGGCGACGACCGCCTCCTCCGAGATGTCATCCTCCTCCTCCTCCTCGACGTCATCACGCTGCGGCGCCCCGCTGGCGGCGGTGGCGCACGCGCCATTGGAGGCGGGGCGGGGGCAGTAGGTGGAGCCGTTGTCGTCCCTCTCGAGCTTGGGCCTCTTGAGCGCCGGCGGGTCACCCATGTCGAACGCGGCGGCGATGGGTTCGAGAACAAGGGGATGGGCAGCGAAGCGGAGCGGCCGCGCGTCCCTCCTCCCTCCTCTTGCCTGCCTATCCTTGTGCCCGTGTCGCGCCGCGCGCGCGCCCACTCGCCGCAGCCAGCGACGACTAGGGTTCCAAGTACACCGGTTCCCCGTGTGAAAATGACATAATGGCTAATGTCCACTTTAGCTTTTTGTGTCAGCATTTTTAGTAACTTTGACAAAGATTTTAGAAATATATGTCAGCGTCTAGTCTAAATAATAGTTTATGGCGGATTCATTGAAACTAATTGGATGCTCCGTGCATCTTTCTATAAACTTAGGGAGAGTGAATACGTATATTTGAGACAAGCAAGGGGAAAAAAAGTACTGCGTATATATTCATAATTCCATAATCCACACCAATTGCAGCTGGCAATATTTTTGCAAGACAAGACTACGGAAATGAGCAAACAACATGGCACCAACATTACAACAGCTCAAAGACCCTAGCAACAAGGGGTAGTAACTTGACGTGTCTCTGTATTTACAGTGCAGTATGGATGGGTATCTGATAGACTGGCTGATCAATACCAGTACACCAAAGCCTCTCAGGCTCAAATCTGAACAGAGACGGCAGAGACGATGTGGAGAAATGTTGGTCTTCTATGGTGTTTCGTCTTCATGGTACAGGTACAGGCCAAAACCAAACCTATCGCACAGGCTTTGCAGAATGCGGCCTCTTCTGCCGCAGACACAGGATCGTCGAACCGTGGATCGCTCAGTGATGCTGTTCCAGCAGCCTCCCTATGAACCTGCATCAGTGGAAACAAATACCGGTAATTCATTTCATTTGATGCCTGCAAATTAAACATCTACTTCAGGACACAAACTACATAGCTTAAAATGCAATCAGGCATGGACCGTGGAATGTTAAAGCCATGGTGCATAATTAAAGGTCTCTTTCAGAACACAGACTGCGCAACCTAAAACACAACTGGTATGGACCGAGCCATGGTGTAGGAGGCAGGATGAAGGGTTCTGATCCAGTGCTGAATCACATATCGTTATGCCCTCTGCTGACATCATATATCATATAGTTCACTGGCACCGCAGAGGCTAACTGAACAGACCAATAGTTCCTTATGCCATTTTATGGTATGACCTAACATGCATCTAACAAATCATATTTTGTCTGGTTAGATGTAGAATGCAAATTCAGGCAACAGATATTGCTGGTCGTAATAATGGCCAAAACCTGACACAGCAATGTGGTTATGATTTGGAGTGCGGAAATAGGCAAAGCTTGAACAAACTAAGATTGAGTAGGAATTTGGAATCGTCTACCACTGGAATCATTTCAAGAAAACTTATGAACTAGCATTAACAGAATTCATGGTAACCCAATAACAGCTATCATGCACAAAAAATGGCCTCTCTTGCCTGAGTTCTCCCATGGATTTCAGGCCCAACCCCACCTATCATCTATCCCCCAAAAAAGAAAGGAAAAAAATACTAACATGTTCTTACAAAGTTATAAGTAACAGCTAGACTGGTTATCCATTGACTAATGGTTAGAGACAGATACCAATCAGTTATCATAATTGAAGGTGATAGTGAAGGTACCTCTCCATCTGTTCCACGTACAGTCACACGGTATATGACTGTCACCTTTCCACTGTCAGTGTAAATAACATCGCGGACTTCCCCACACCAACCTGAAGAAAGAGAACAACCCAGTGAAATTTTGAAAAGCACACAGTTGGCACATGAAGCACATCCAACACATTTCAAGTTGAGAGTCAACACACAAGATCAGTGGAGCAAGGGTCTGGAGCAGTTTTACAAGAGAGAAGGAAATGTTGAAAATTCAACTCATGATAACTCGATTTTCCATTTTATGATTTTTCTATGATTTACTATGATTTTTCAAAACTGCTTTAGGGGGTAATTTGATCGGTTTTGGAAAGTTCAGGGGGTGATGTAGACTGTTTTTTAGGTTAGGGGGTTATGTAGTCCACCTCCTAGTGGGGGTGTGATATAGACTTTTTCCGATTTTTTATGACACCCAAATGACAATAATCCTATGCAACTACTACTACTACTTGCTGATCCACCACCCTTCACGCTTTCATCACAAGTTTTCAACCTTTCAAGTTTGAAGCTCAATGGTGCGTTTGTATGAAAGCAAGCTGCTCGGCTGAGGATGCACCATGCACAATTCAAAAATAACAGGCAGGAAAATGGCAGCTAGCCTCAGTTGTAACAAGAGCACATAACAGTGAGTGGGCATTATCAGTAGCATGGATTTGGATTGTAGCCTCACCTGGAGCATAAAAGCTGAGCATCCTGTTGGCATGGTACCTGTGAACCAATAATCACGACGAGCAAGAGTTGTCAGATAAAAATATGACTATGGTCAAGCATCACGCATGGTTGCTAGATCCGCCTGAATTCTGTCCTAGGATTAAGATCTGCGACGCTTTAGCCCAGCCCCAACCCCAGCAGGAGAAGAGCAAGAGAGCTAGTAACGGCGGTAGGTGGGGTGGCGCACGCAACGCACCAGGGGATGACGGGGTCGGAGGCGGAGGCGCGCCGGGCGCCGGGGGGGCCGCACGATGGCGTCCGGGACGCGCTTGTTGAGGTCGCGGAGGATCTCGACGAGCGGGCGCGTGATCCCGGACGGCGCTGCGTCGAGCGGCACGACGTAGTTGGTGTTGGTGGTGGACGCCACAGCGCCCGGCGGCTTGCGCTCCGGCGCTGCTGCGGCGGCGACGGACACGCGGGCCGGGCGGCGCCTCGGGAGGGCGGCGGATGCCGGGAGCGGAGTGGTGAGCGCGCGCGCGAGGAAGGCGGACGCGTGCTCCATGGTCTGCGGGCTGCTTCGGCGGCGGCGGTCGGCGAGGGGTCAAAGGCTGCCTGGTTAGGTTGGTAACCGCGGTTGGTGTGTGTGGGAGGGCAGTCGTACTCTTTCTTTTTTTTTTTTTTTTTAAATAAGGCAGTAGTACATTGACTAAACTGCTGCCGCTCCTTTCTGATAAAAGTCAAAATCAAGAAAATGTTAGTTCAATTTTGCAGGCGTGTTGTACTGTGATAATGTCTGAATGCACATTTCTAATAAATCTGAAATTAAAGGCATGAGTAAAAGATATTGTCTCCAAATTACGAGAACCACTCTAATTGTCTCAAAACATGTGGTGATCTATTTGAAAGTTTTTTTTTTTTCGAAAACATGCACATACTGCATTAAGGGAAATCAAAATTTGTTATAGCCTTAACAACCAATGGCGAGGTGCCAAAGGCCATTAGAGGCAACACTTAACAAGAGTCGTCAGCTCGAATAGCGGAGCAATACGATTGTACTAAACTAAGATGTCGGTTTTGCTATACAAGAGTGAAGGGGTTCCTAATGAACTGCGATGAGTAGAGGAGCGAGTCTGCAGAAGCCAGTAGCGCACCACTCTCATAGGCCCCTTGTCGCGGCCCAAGGGCGGCATGGACGCATCATCGGAAAGAGCTCACGGGCGACCTCCCTCATGACAGTCAGACCATCGCCCTCAAAGTGGTTGTGGAAACGCGTCGTCCCATTTGTTGAGGGAGGACCCGTCCCTCCCATTTTTGAGGAGGACCCGGGCGCTTGTCCGGCGTGGGTTATAAGCCGACTTTGTTGTAGGTGGGAGCTTCTTTTTAGCCTCTAGTCCTTGTCCACCAACTGGATGAACGGAGCCGTGACAACTCAGATAACAAAGGCTCCTCTAGAGGCAGGATGAGGGAAGTCAATGAAAGCCTTTGATGGAGGTGGTCAATGGCGCCGTGACATCAAGTCGGGTGGTGTTGTCATCCGCCATCTGTAAGAACGAGATCTGGCGGGGTGATGTGGCCAACCGGTGCCCGGGCCGACCGACCGACGTGAGGTCCTCAACGACGAGTTGGGGCGGTGTGTTCGCGCCTGAGTTACTTGGGGGCATTGGGTGGGTTGAATTCATCATGGACCAGATCAGCCCACCAATCAGCCGCCTCGATGCTCCCTAGCTATAGCATGCAGGTGACATCGTCCAGGGGTGCTCCATGCAGTCACACTTATAGATGTGCGGGCATAGTCCCGGATGGCGTCGCAGCATCCGGTTGCGTCCCGGCGTGCCCCGACGACCATTCGTGTTCCGCTGCCACCAACCCAACGGAGCCATGGCAAAAGGGGGTCCCTCTCGATGGCAACAAGTCCGGCTCGACTGCGACTAAGAAAGCCGCATCAGCAGCGGCGACTCTTGATGGTTGATAAAGTCTACAATCAATTATTAAATATACTATCAATCAAGGGATTAATGCTACTAAAAGATTATTATTACTAATGGATTCCACAAGTTTTGTTGCATACCCAAATTTGCAGGATGGACTCTAAAAAGTGTACAAAAGAGAACAAAATTGAGAAATGGAAAAAAGGACTTCAATAGAGGCATTAGTATTAAATTTTGAGGACCTAAAAGACAAAAGAAGACGCCATGTCAAAGATAGAGCCCACCTCTGACACATGGAACCACATGCCCAGTTTCTAGAACCTTCCTCTAACCGACCTTGGGATCCAATCTAATCTATCTAATGAAGTTGATTTGATCCAATGGTTGAGATTCATCCCCGAGACTATGAAATCAAAGGGCAGAGCTCCCCCATGAAACCCTAATTTATTCTTAGAATCCATTGTAATTGAGAGAGAGTTGATTAGCAACTAGAGTTTCTGAGATTAAAAAATTAGAGATCTCATCATACCCTCCTATATCGATTCTTGATAAGCCGAGGGATAGGTTAGAGCATGGAGGCAGCATGTGTATATGTATATGTACATGGCTATAGTAGTAGCTTTATGGTATTTTAAGTTTGGCAAATGCTATCTAAGTTTTGCAAATGTTATGTATACATATTCAAGAGTGGGGAACTTTGCGTTATCTGAAAGATATTGTTTTAGCAACTCTTATTCCTATTTTTATTATACTGCTCAACTCGTTTTTAAATATAAAAGGGCAGTTACCCATGCAAAATCTGTCTTAACCTAACACCAATCAGTTTAAAATTGAGTAGCCTCAATGGTTCTAAAAAACTTAACTAGAGGTTAGGCTCAGACTCGGTGCAAATACCCATGGTCCCAGCCATCTGTTGTTGTTGATGATTAAGCAGCAGATTCTTTTAAGTATGAAGCAAAACGAGCTTCACGTGAATCCTATGAGAAGCTTACATCGTGGGAAAGATGGGAGCAGCAACAACAAGATCTTCACACGTGTCACCTGAAGAAAGTTGTTTTACGGTCCACAGTCTATTCCGAGCAACATTGTTATTCCATCTTATAATGATGTGGTTGGGATTCCAGCTTTTGTTGAAGCTCATGAGCGTTATTTTTTCAAACTCTGGGAGCATCTTTAGCATTTGTTGGATTTAGTTAGTAACACACTCATCTCACGAGTGGAAAGCAAATTGGAGAGTCTTGTGATGAGCTCGAGTGGAAGGAACTGGACGTCTGGCTGCCTCAGTGAAGTTATTTTGAGGGAGGTTTTGCCCCCAAATCAACCTAACATTGTTGACCTCTTAGACCCCGAACAGAGGTTCATTTCAATCTTCTTTGTCCTCATTACACCTTATGACAATTGTCATTCCATAGTTTTAGTGATGTTTTTATTTGTTCCTGAATGATTATCCTAATTAGACTGTGCTCAAAGAGAATTACTCTGATGCAACGTTTCTTTTCTCTTGGGACAACTCCTCCAACCCTGATTGTGACCTTTGATGCAAGAAGCTCCTGGGAGGCGGAACAACACTCAATAGATATCACTTGTCTCACTAATCTAACACAAAATGAGCATTGTGATATTGAAACCTCTGTGCACACCATTGAAAATTGTACCAGATGTTTTTCTTCGATAGCTTATTGCTGGTGAGATGGTGCGTTGCAATTGAAATAGGCTCCATGTAATATACTTCTATTGATGTTCTAGTGCATTCATAATCAAACCATCTAAGTTTTCCAATGTGCATTGTAAGACAAATAATAATAGACAAAGTCCATTTTAAATGATATAAATGTCAAGGAACCATTGATATCATTGTAGAATACATTTTATCATGTATCTAAGACAACTTTTACATTACATGATACATGTGCTAGGAAACATCACTTACAGGTTGGTATAAAACATGCACACGAATTAAGGCCCTGTTTGGATGCCCCCAACTAAATTTTAGCTCGCCTATGGATTATCTAGGTTGCAACAGCTAATGGGGCTATCTGGTTTCCAATGGTTAGGATGCCTTTTAGCTGCTAATTAGCTAGGTGCTTAGCCAGCTAAATTTTAGTTGGTGCATCCAAACATGGCCTAAGAGAACCAGCTTGTATAAAACATGGTCAAGAATTAAGAGAACCAGTTAGCATTTGTACTAAACAAAATAACACATCACTTACGAGTTCAAAGCTCCATTTTGTGATTACTGACATGTTACTCAGCTACTGTCAATTGAAAATGGGATGCTAGAGGATTTGAAGGAATAGTTAACATTCTCCGATGAACATACAACATAATGATATTAACCCATACTACTCATATATTAAATTCCCTGATAAATATGGTATATTAAAATCTAGCCTGCTCCTTGAGGGAGGTGCAAATCAGTGGCCACCTCTTGATCCTTGTCAACTCGATCTCTGTTCCAAGTACATGCTGAAAGAGAGGGGTAGTGGTAAGCAAAGAGCTAAACTAGTATCTGCTAAAAAGGCAAGGTGGTAGCATGACAAACAGCTGGTTGCATTCTCAATTGTATTTTTACATGCTACTCCACATTAGTGGTTAATTAATTAGTGCCCATAACGTAACGATGATAAGCATTATGCAGTTCAACAGCCACCATGTTTCCTCTCTACGTTCATCTTCGGGATGGAAAATCTACTGCTTTACCAGTTCCTGTTGCAGTTTATCACCGGTTTTGACCAATATGTTGGTACCATTTTCTCTTTATTTGCAGGTGAAGAGGAAAGTTGGTTGGAAGACAGTGCAAGCTTTGGGATCACAACAGTTTTGACCAATATGTTGGTGCCATTATCTCTTTTGCCTTTACGCATGAAGGTGGTCGCTTTCTGTTTCTACCTGATTGTAGTATGGTGATATATTATAGAGTTACTTGGTGGCTGTCAAAACAAAGAAAAACCTGCGACGTGCCTGTGACAAACACCCAGCGATTATCTGTCACATTGACGCTTGTTGGTCTCATGGTACATCCAACACGTGCTTTGAGAATTTTATGAGCAGCAGCGAGAAGCACTATAGTTTATTTGTGTTGTTCCCTGTAAAATTTCCGCTCCAACGCCAGGTCTAGCTGCTGCTCTTGTTTGGCCTGGCCGTCCTGCTGCTCTTCTTGCCCTTTTTCGTAAGCGGGTGATGAGGGAGGTGGTGGCCCCACGCTCTTCACCATTGGCGTGTGCTCATCGGCTCCTGTTCGCTGCTGTTGACGCGAATTTCACCAGCGAGCTCGGACCGCACACGACCTAAAATGTAGTCACACGACAATAGATCCAAATCAATACTACGTTTTCTATATTACTTTGTACTATTGCGTCAGCCAGATTTCATCGTCCAACACAATTCCTACCTATTCGAAAGGGAGGGTTTCATCTGAGGGATGTTCAATCAACAGAATAAAATGTCCTCCTCATGGTAACTTTCTTCTAAGGAATGTTCAATCGACAGAACAAAAAAAAAAGCTTTAACCCTCAAATTAACGCACATTTACACCTTGATGAGGATTACAAATTACAGTTAAACAAACCATGTTTCTGTTTCGACTTTCAAACCTCAACCAAGTGTCCTCATGGTAAATGTACTTCACAGGATTCAAAGGGTTACTTATAAACAGTATAAATTGAGCTACATGTCCTATACTTGCATCATTTTTACTGAAAATGCTGATAAGAAATAAACCAGACAGCTACAAAAAATACTCACGCCTCAGTAACAGGATAGATGCATCCACTCAAGTGACCAATTGAATAATGTGCCAAACGCCCTGATGAGGATTACAAACGCATCCAACACAAAGTTGTAACGCACATAAACTGCCATACGCCCCGATGAGGATATGTGATCAGGAGTTTGGTTTGTTATTTTTCTGAGGCATATAGTCACCGTACCACGCAGACAAAACGCAACAAGGAGCGTTTTGGCCGAGAGCGAGCAATATATATCTCTTTAAGTTTAGTGAGCGGATGCAAATCTGGGGCGGCAAGGACGGACAGCAGTCCTTTTATTATTTCTGCAAAGCTAGTAGGCAATGCGAAGCTGTAGGACGTTTTGTAAAGGTACGTACTCGGAATGTCTAGTGCTTCTATTCCAGGACAAAAAGGAGTACGTAGTCCCCTTTTCATGGGGCCGGGTGGCAACTACACAGCATGGGTAACTGTGGAAGGCGCCAAGATTAGGATCGACGCTAAGCATCAACTAACTGTGTACTCTTTCAGCCCATGTCTTTTGCATATATTGGAGATCATGAAAGCAGCAACGAAGAATGTCCGGCCAAGTCGGAATCTCTACTACTACTGTTCCTTAGCTACATGTTGGGTTTATTTAAATGTATATTCATTTTTAAATACATATGGAATATGATAGCAATACCATCACATTGCATGATATACATGCATGTGTAGCCAGCGGCAAAGCTAGGAAACACAGTAAAAACAGATGTGAGGTACTGTTGTGCGCCTTGGCTGCCAACTTCGTTGTTGAATTTCTGATTTATATTTTGCCAAGCCATTAATATTGCGAATTAATATATTTTGCGAATTTCGTAAAGTTGTCGTTTTTATCAAACCGAATCTGCGAGCGTGTATGTCACCGGATGTCAGACGGCCAGGGTGGGGCCGGGGAAAAGAGTGAGATACCTATCCTGATTCATGAAAACGAAATCGTTTTCATAGATAAAACTGCACATGAATATATCAGTACTTTTTTTTTTGTTTGATTACAATAAAACGATGCATCTAATTATAAGGAATTCCTGTCACAATGGTTACGGCGCATGCGACAGCTGAAGATATATAGAATCAGGCAAAATACATCTAATAAGGAACGTAGTATATAGCTAGGTTTTCCTGTTGCCACAATGGTTATATGGCGCATGCGGTGTAGGCAGCTGATGTCGAAGATAGGATCAATACGTAGGGTAACTGTAATCCCACAAGAAGGCATCATGATCATCGAACTCGTGATGATCGGGAAGGCCGCCGGAAGTTGACGCGATGTGGGGCTGGAGCATGGCGTCTGTGGTGAGGTCTTGCGGCTGCTCCTGCGCGTACGCGTACGCGGCGTCGAGCACATGATCCGCGACGACATTGGCGGAGGCAGATGATGGAATCATGTGATGGTACGGGAGCAGGGAGGGGTCCGCATGCCCGAACCCGAGCACCTCCACGAGCCGACCGACGGCGTTGGGGAAGTAGTCCTCTCGAAGGTGAAGCTGCTCTTCACAGCCATGGCCTCATCGAACACGTAGTGGAAGTGCTCCATGTGCGCGAACTGCTCCGTGCCGTAGACGCTCCCGAACGCCACCTTGCCGATGATGCCGTCCACCATCCCGAATATGGGATCCTGCAGGTACAGTGCTTCTCCTTCCGCGCTGGCTAACCGGCAGATGAGTTTCTCCACCTAATAAACAACCAATAAATAAAAACCTAGCATCAACCTAAGAGGCTTGGTTTAACCTAAGAATATAAGAGGCTGGGGGCGAGGGTATTTGAGGCTTTCCTACTTTCTTGTAAGGTTAACCTTCTTCGGCGCTCGATAGAAGCGCGCTGTATATTTGTCTAAACACTCGTATTCAAGATAAAAGAGGGTTTTTTTCTACTTTTTTTTTTTACAACTTTGTCCTTCTACAGCTTGGTTTTAATATCTTGATCCTTAAAAACGGGATCTAGTGTACCCTGGTTGAGTTGCTTTCGCCCATGCAAAAAGGAGGGGTAATGACCCCCCGCCTTTACTACCACCTAGAGAAGGCTCTCACATCCATCGATTTTAATTAGAGCAAGTATTATAAAACAGCCAGCAAGCCGTCTGTAAGGTTCCTTATAGGCTTCTCCCAACCCACCCATACAACTTAGCTCTTTCCAATTAATACATGACCCACTTGTCTTTCTCACATAGTTACTTGGTTCTTGTGCCCAAGCCGGCTGTAAGTTTACAGCCCGCTTCTCCTCTCTCTCCTCCCTTCTCTCCTCCACATTAGCATTTAGCCGGCTTACAACCTTCCATAATACTTGCTCTTAGTCAATTGTCAATTGAAAGCGCCTTAAAGCAACTCCAAGGGATGGTATCCTTATTATGTAGACTATATTTTATATTTTTTATACAACATAAATTGAACTCCAATTTAACAGGTGTGCAATTTGGTCCATTTTTTTTAAAAAAATAGTAAGTCATTTATCCAGAGTTCTCACATATTAAGTATAACTTGCATGTGATGTTAGCCATCTGCCTAGCAAGTACTGGAAAGGTTGTTGGAGTTTTATATTTTTTTTTACAGAATTTTCTATTTTGAAGGTTGGCTAAATCTTAGGTTTAGCCTTTTATTTTCACCAACTCTATTGGAATTGCTCTTAGCCCTTCATCAATTCTTTTTGTAAAGAGTAGTTGTCTAGGAAAAACACTAGGATAATAGTGATTTTAAGTGAAGTGAATTAGAAGAATCTAATTTTAGCTCCCATTCTGTTTGGATAGCACATCTAAAATTAATAAGAGGAATCCTTGCCAAACCTGGCATAAATATGTATTAGGCCAAGGCCAGTCTCAATGCATGTTTCATATGAGTGTCATGCAAATTAAATAGAGTGCCACATCAATAAAATTGTTGACTTGGCAGGGGTTAATAATTAATGAGTTTCATCAGATTAGAGAGGAGTTTCATGATGATGAATGAGTTTCATCGAAGAGAGAGGTGTTTCATCCCCCATGAAACTCATCTGGCTTGGTTACCTAGTTTTCAGTCTTGGTAACGTGTGCCATGAAACTATACACTCGAGACTGAACTTAGCTCCGTTCTCGAATAAATCATTAATTCCATAGTTGTCTTAAGTCTTACTCTTTTTAAAACATTATAAAGATCCCAACGTTTATGACACCTTATTAATATTTGTTCGTCCTTGATACATCATGAACTATATGTTCACATACTGTGCTCATCATCTGGTGTCACATTTTTTATATTTTTCTATTTAAATTTATTTATTTATAGGAACTGAGTGAGTAGCTTAATTTATCGGCATGTATGCGCACAAAGCGCTGCGTGCATATTAATTGCCTGATCTCCTGCATGCGCATGCCGAATGCAATCTTATCATATATTTATAATAGTAATATATAGATACCTCGGCCTCCCTGGCGTCCCAGGTGGCCTTGACGCGGCGCATGCTGAGGAGCTCGACGATGAAGAGCTTGCGCATCTCTCGCCAGTACTCGTCGTAGGGCGCGAAGGCGACGTCCTTATGTCCGTACGACAGGCGCCTGGGCCCAGGCGTGTCGGGGCGGCTGCAGCACTCGGCATCGTGCGTCTTCATCACCTCCCTCGCCGCCTCCGCCGACGACACCACAACCGTCGGCACACTACCCAACTGCAGCTGCATCACCGGGCCGTGCCGGCGCGCCAGCTCGCGCAGGCTCCGGTGCGGCAGCGCGCCCATCTGGTGCAGGTTGCCGAGGATGGGAAGCCCCCGTGGACCGGGCGGCAGGTGGATGCCGCGGCGTTTGGTATACAGGCTTGTTGTTGCAAGAGCGAGGGCGAGGAGAGGGAGGAGCACTAGGAAGAGGTTGGCAGGGGAGCAGCCACTGCCATTGAGGGAAGCAGTAGTACTCTAGGCTGCCTTGCAAAGACATAGCGTGGCCTTTGTTCTACTAGAGTAGATCAGATAAGTTGAGTGCACCATGAGCTCTCGGCATCCACCCTATAAATAGGAGCTCGATGCTCTTTTTGCAATATAGTCCCCATGCATCTCTCCTCGTACATGTGTGTACTTTAAGGGCAACTTCAGTAATAAGATTCATATATATAGACATACCGTAAGGTGTCTATAAGGTCAGTCTCATTGGAGAGTTTCGTTACGGTCGTTTTTAAGACTGTCATGTCATATCTAGAATGAAATGAACCTCGGATAAAACAACCACGTACTCTCAATGCAAAGTTTCCTTCAATAGATTCATAGACATTTAATTAATTCCATGACAAAAAAAAAAAAAAAGAATTGTAATCGTTCTTAGAGAATTTCATCCCCCATGACACTCATTCCTCCTCTTTCTTCTTAAATATATTGTCACACATTGAAAATACCTATGTGGCAACCTATTTAATGTAAATAAAAACTTCTACTACACTTCTAGCGAGATTGGCCTAAAAGTACATGACCGCATTAAGTAGTATATAAGACGTACGAGCTAATAATTTCTTATCTTTCCGTTAGTTTAATATTTTTTTTCTCTTATTCCAACGCTACAAGGGAAAGCTTCGAGCTAGTCATCGGACGTGACCTACAAGTCATCCTTGTATACACTATAAGTCCTCGTCGTACAGTAGTACTAGTAGCGACAAGAAACGAATCTTAGCTTTGAGTTGACCTTGGAGCTAACGACACCGAATCTATCCACTGAATCCATGCGCAAAGTGAAAGAAGAATATCTACCCTTGTTTATGAGTCAATTCGTAGCCCAAGAGTACTGTATACATAATTTGGCTCTGCGAAAAGCCTATTTTATCCAAAGCTTGGATCGAGGGGACACACGTGCGTACTTTCTTGGTTGTTTTAGGGCAATCGCTGCCTCAAGAAAAAGTAGCACTGAGGCAGCGGTAAACTAGTAAATTTTCCAACGCAGGCAGTACAGTATGGTCTTGTTAGTTGTCACATCCAGCAGCTTTTTCACAGTGCATGCGTGGGAAAAGAAGTGGAGAGAGATTGTACAGGCAGCACGAATCAGCCCACAACGCAGGTCTGAGTTGTTGCTTCGCTCTTTTTGCAGGTGGAGCGGTCGCCGCTCCTGCAGGCGGCTCTGGCACCCTGCGGAGCCACAGTTTCGCATGGCACGTAGATTTTGAGCCAGCGTGGACACTAAGGCAGTACGCCACTCTGGAGCGTTGGGGAAGGCCTTAGTAAACATGTTTTCTCACTTGTTCTCAGACCAAGTTAGTGCAGACGTCATACTACAGTGACGTAACCACAACCACGCACTGCTGATGGAATTGCATGCATTGGGCGCCGCTTACCTCTTGGACCAAGATTGAGCTAAATTCATAGAACCACACCTACCAAATCCTCCAACTCCCTAATCTATCCCTAATATAATAATAATGGTATTGAAATGACCGACAATTTCTTCTTCCTTGATCCTCTTAAATCTGCTCCCTCCATACTCAAACATAATGTTGTTTTTAGACAAGGTTTAGATCAAACATTAGAAATATAATTAATGAATAACTTTTAAGTTGTTGAGTTTTGAAATACTATTTTTATAAAAATAAGAAGTCAAAGTTATGCTTTGTAGACCATATCGCTATCCAAGACAATTTTATTTTCATGTATGGAGGAAGCATCTATTACCCTGAGCAAATGCTCCTTTTTGGGGGGTTTTTGCGCCTTTTTTCATCCAAACTGAGTTCATTTTTTTCTATTTGTGTGGTCGTTTTCATCTTTCCCCAAAGCACAATACGTGTATCCTTCATGTTCTCGTTTCTCATGAACATTCTTTTTAGAAACGACAGCAAGAGCTTGCCGTGATTTTTATTAGACGAAGAAAGAAAAAAAAAGGAAGCGTTAGCCCTGTTTTTTCGGTGGAAGCCGGGCTCAAAAAACCATATAACTTAGGGGAGTGTTACACTTCATCTACCACTGGCTACAATAACTCACACCACAACTAGCTTCCAATTAGAAAACTCAACTAACAACAAGCCATATGGAAGAAAAATAAACATGAAGCACCGCTCGGTTGGATTGGGTCATCAACACGAGCCTCCATCAACGCCGCTCGGTCGATTGGGGCGTCGACTCGAGCCACCACGTAGCAGCCATCAAGAAAAGCAAACGCACACAAACACAACACTACACCATCACCACCTGGGAGGCTGGGAGAGGAGCCGAAAGCAAGCCGTCGAAAACCGCGCCATCGTCACCAACGTTGTGCCACGCCAAAAGTTGCAGCCCGCTACAAGCTCGAGCAACTACCTGAACTCATCCACCACGGGACTATCCCCCTCAAGCCGCACACCCACGATCGTCGATCCACCAGCGCCAACGTTGCATCAATAGAATTCTTGTCGTGGCACCATTGAAAACTACTAATCCTAGGCACTCTGTGTGAGAGCCTCGCCACACACACTGCCTCACACTCCTCTGCCAAGGACTCAGATATCTGAAACCACTTTGAGAGCATGGCTTCCGCCCAGTTGTCACCGAGATCACCACTGCACCTTGTGCTCCAACTCAAGACCTCCAGCACCCATGGGCCCTTTGCACCTCCCTACCAACACGGACCAAGCACACCAGCACAGCCGCATCACGCAGACAACACCACGAGTCGCCACCACCACTGCCACAAGCCGAGATGGGTCTCCAGATGTGGCCCTCCAAGGAGGGCACGATGCCAATGGTGCCGTCATCGCACGTTCAAAGAAGGACTGAGTTTTCACCCTGAGAGCCCCGTGCTGCATGGACATGGTAACCCACGATGGTGCCTCCATCGGGGAGAACGACACCCCAAGGCCGCCGCCACCATTGCAACCGACAAGGCGCCAGTGGAGGCTTTCGCTTGACTCAGCACCATGCCTGTCACACGCTCTCAGCCATGCCAGTAGCTCGCTCCCCACCACATTCACATCCCCACTACCATAAGAAGCCCGACACCGCCCGAGGCACCACATCGGCACCACCAGCAAGCACCTATCATCCCCGACCCCACGACCGTGATGGCGCTGTACTAGTACCGCCATCGAGGAGAATAAGGGGAGTACCAACCATCTTGTTGTAGCACCCGTCGCGCACGCAGAACGCCTTGCCTCCACCATCTCCCGGCCGCCATGGCCCAGAATCGGCAAAGTCGGCAGGTCCCGGCCACAACCATTGCCATTGTCACCGCGCCGGCCGTGCCCGCCCCCTTGCACCACCCACACCGGCTATAGCGGGACAACGCCGGATCTGATGGCGATAGCCATCGCCTCCGAGGAGGTGGCCCGCGCCGACAAGCTTCCTCCGGGTGCTCGGGCAGTCACGCGGCACGCCTGCTAGATCTGACGGATAGGAGGGGAGAGGCCATGCCGCCGCCTTCCCCCACGGGCCGCGGGAGCTTCGGCGGCCCGCTCGGTGGCGGCGCGGCGGGGAGGAAGGGAGGAGGGGGAAGGGGAAGGCGGCTAGGGTTGGTCTCCCGCGACGCCCTGCACGAGAGCGACGAGACGTCATGAACATTCGATAACTCATTTTCTCCTATCTTTGTAACAATGGGCATGCATATTCTTTTGTGGGCCCTCGTGTTTAAGCTTCCGCCAACATGTGGGTTCGTCCACACACACACACACACAAGAGTTGGCACCCCTTGGCCCACTGGCTTTGCCGATCCATCCATGTCCAATAACCCATTCTCTCCCTGATCAGTCATCGGCGCTCCATTATTAGTCCATCTGCGAGGCTGAAGCTAATTATGGGCGCTCTGTGCTTGCACACACCCGATCAAGAAAAAAATATAGCATAAATTGGAATATGATGACTATATATAAGCTAGTGCCGAAATAGTGGAACCCGTGTCGCTCCCCACGCGGGGCGCCACGGGCGGATCTCGTCGCCGCCGCCTTCTCTCACCCCTCAATCCTCTCTGCCGCCGCTTGGCCGGGCGGGCCACCGGGCAAGGCCGCGCGGCCAGCGGGATGGCGGCGGCGAGGCCCTCTCTTCCGGCGGTGGTGTGGCGGCGCAGTCATCGCGGCTGGATGGGGTAACCCGTCCCGATCCGCATGGGGATTGGCGAGGTCGCCAGACCATGATCGCGACGGCGCCCGGCCGAGGCCCGGGCAAGCGCAGGCGGTGCGGCGGCGGCGGGCGCCCCCATCCTTGGCGTGTTGTCCTTGAAGCGACGGGGTCCGATTCGAGTCCTACCAAACTGGATCGGGCGTCCTCGGCCCGGCCGGGGTTGTCCCTCCGCCGCCAGGTTCCCCGTTCCGTCGGCGGTGGTGGTTCGTCGATGACGGCCGACGTGCCGTTCGTCTTCGCGGCGATGGCGGCGGGTTAGATCGGGGGCCCTGGGCCCGGTCCCGACCTACGTTTGGCGCCGGGGCTACGCGCCTTCGAGCGATGCTGGTGTCCTTCACGGTGAGTGCGGCCTTCCTTGTTGGTCGCGCCGCGTCGTGTCGACGGTGGTGGTGGCGGTTTGGGTGAAAACCTTGCCTGGCGTGTTTCGCCGGGCCGGCGATGGTGGAACTGTCTGTCCCACACACCTTGTTGAAGGCGCCGCTAAAGCTGTTGGTCACTTCGTCTCCTGTTGCGCCTGTGGGTGTGCAATAAATGGGTGAAAACCTAGCCTGGTTTCTCCAGGCTGGCGGCGGTGGCACAGGCACGTCATCTAAGTTCTTGTTCGCCAAGGCCGGGCAGATCTCCCGTCTGGTCACCCTGTTCAGTATTAATCTCAAGGCGGAGGTGGCTTTAGATGGCGTAATAGCTCAGATTTGGTTGGCAGGCTTATATCTGCACCAAGTTTTTGTGTTGTTGCCTTGGAAGAAGCATCCAGTTTTCAACGGTGGTCGGTGTCCAACGTTTTTAGTACCTTTTAAAGGTCTGACAAACGTTGCTTTAGCGGCTTTGTCTTGACATTGGTGATTGTATTCTAGAGGAGTTGACATCACGGATCAAGCCTGTTTGTCATGTAGGACTACTCTAGCCCCTTGTTGGGGATGTAATTTTTCCGTCATTCCTCTTTTATTTTGCTTGTTGTATTGATTTGGCCTGATTCTACCGACGAGTAGATGAAGCATGATAGTTTCTATCCTTTATCTAAAAAAGCAAAACCAGGAATAGAAGGAGACCCAGCAAAACGGCGCAAGTGTATCTAACCGCCTAAGCCAAAAGAGAAAAGAAACAGGCCGTGATACAAAACGACCCGAGGAGGTAACAGTTTTTAACGGGGTATCAATAGGGCGTGCCAAACAAGAATCAAAGTGCAGCACTTCAGGCCCTCCCCAAGCTTCAGTCTGTGTTGCTTCACTCCGCCCGTCAGTCATCAAGTTAGCAGCAGTCCTCCTTTTCTTGCCGGAGAGTTTTGCAGCAATCTTGAGCATCGTGTTTACCCCCTCGAGCAAAGCTTTGTTTGTCACCATCGAAGCCCAGTAAAACTCATGAGCATGCAAGCATAACATACAATCTGTGCTGGATCCTGAAAAATCCTGCCGAATAGTTTGCATGGTGAATATATTATGGGTTCAGGTAGTATAGAATCATAATCGCCTACGAATCCATTGAGCAAGAATTTCTCACCATTAAAATACGGATGGATCAATAAATTAGCCCTCGATTAATGGTGGTATGAAAGTAGTTGTGGGTACCCGTTCCCATCGCGTACACTTAGAGCAACTCCAGCCACCCCCATTTGAGCCCCTACCTTAAATTTTGGGGGCTTTGGGGAAAAAAAATCTACTCAAATGGAGCCCCTTCATGGGACGACAATTTTTTAAAAAAACCTAAATTTTAGTTTTGACCCCTAGACCTGGACCCCCTATTTCCGTGGGTCCCACTATTTTCTTCCTGTCACCTGCCGCGGGGGAATCTCCTCCTCACACGCACGCGCCACCCACCGCCGCCGCCGGTGTTTCTCCACCCCACCGGCGCGCCGACCGCCGCATCTCCACCCCGTCGCCCCGCCATCGCCGCCTTCCCGCCTCGCCGCTATCGCCCACCGAGATGGGCCGCGCCTAGGACGCGAGGACCGTTGTCCAGGTCGAAGTGCGGTTCAGGAACTGCGCCATGTGCACCTTCCCAAATTAACCGCAGGCGCACGGGACCCTCGCCTCCACCGTGAGCGGCACGGGCGCGCGCGGCCGTTTGCGCGAGCGGCTGCGCCCTTTGTACCTCCATGAACCGCACGCCCGGCCACGCATGGCCGCCACCACCACCGTCACGATTAGCGACGCCTGACGGAACGCCGGTCACGGCGCCAACGCGAGTCGCTGACCCACAGGGGAGAGCGGGGCGGTGGAGGCGCAGGAGGAGACGTCGAGGCCGCGGATTGCGAGGAACGGCACGGGGAAGGACTGTTGGGCTAATCCAGCGTGTTCACTGTGATGGTTTGACACCTGGAGCAGCCGGTCATCAGGTTGGGCGGGAGACGCCAAATTTGAATGAGGAGCACGCGGTGCGCTGTGGACGCGCCCACGACGACGTGGTGCAGCAACAGTTGCAATGTAGTCGTCTTGTATCCATGTTTTAGTAAAATCGTGTGTGTAAGTGTGCGGTTTGTAAAGGCTGGATATAAAGCCTAGGTACCACTCTACTTAGCAGTTGCTTGGACACTTGTAATCGTGATTTGTATTCGCAGTTTATGCCAGTGAAAAGGGGCACTGTCAAACCCTGTTGACAGTCGCCAGTTAGAGCATTTCTTGTGTTCTTGCTGTGTTCATTCATCATGATCTCGTGTTCTAGGTTAGCCACCGTGAAATACTCTTGATTAGTGATCCTAAATCCTACAAGGACAGCGTGCGAGGGCGGAAGATGAGGTACACGGCGCCGACGAAGGCACCGACGGCGAGGAGGAGGACGAGGAGCACGACACAGGTGAGGCAGCAGGCACGGCGGAGGAGGAAGAAGATGATGAACTGCGCCATGAGCAACACCACGCCGAGGAGCCTGATGGGGAACGCCACCAGCACGCCCAGCATGGATCCTCCCACTGCCAACTTCAGCACTCTCCATCTTCTTGGAGAGCTGCGCGCTGAATCCCTAGTTTTTCAAACCGGGCCGGAGATCGAACCGGCGAGACCGTCGGTTCAATGGTTCATTGGTCCAACCGTTTAGAACCGTTTGAACCGCTGGTCCGATAATAATGGACCGTTTTATCGAACCGGCCACAAATACTATGAACCGGTGTGTATATATATACGATTTAATTAATATTTGACATTGAATCAGTATATACATAATTAAATAATTGACAAATGCAACATCACAATTTAATTGTACTACCTCACAACAAAATTTATTTGACATTGAAGCAGTATATATATAGTTAAATAATTGACAAATGCAGTATATATTGATAAATACAGTAAAAAATGACTAGAATAGTAATTTAAATATTCACTATTGAAAAACAATCTAGAATGCTAAAATAGATTACACTATTGCAAAGAGCTCGTTGAGATGTTCAAAATAGATATTTTATTTGTCTCATTTGGAGCTTATTTGAAAAAGTTATCAAACTTCAAAATTTTAAAGACATGTAATCTAAATAGCACTAGCAAAAAGTCAAAGACTCAAAGGAGGCTGGAGCACAACCAACCACCGCGCATGCACCGTTCAAATTCCAAAGTACTACTGCTCTTCTCTGCATGCAACAGCCATGCGGGCCCACAAGTGGCAGGGGCCCACAAGTGGCAGGTGCAGGCGCTCCTCAAGTTTGGATAGTACCACGCGTCCAAGCTGCACAAGCCAAAACTGCATGCAGAGATCAAACCGGGGCGGTTCATATGGAACCGGCCGGTTCACCGGTTGCGTTAAAAACCGGCCGGTTCGACCGGTTTTTTCCGGTCTGAATGCATGAACGATCTTTTAAGTGAACCGGACCGGTGTAGGCTCTGGTTCGGTCTTTTAACGGTCGAACCGCCGGTCCGGTTCGGTTCAAAAAACTAGGGCTGAATCATGGACAATCAGTGACCTTCTTGGCGCTCTCCATCTTCTTGGCGTTCGCGTCCAATCATGTCGGGCGCTGCGGCATGGTCGCCCCTACTCTCGTCCCCCACCAGTGGCGCGGTCTAAGTCACGGTAAAAGTCCGACTCACCGGGCGCGTCCCGGTCCAGCGTCCCGGTCGGTCGCGCCCACGATCGGTTTGCGGACCTTTCTGTTAAACCGATCGGGCGCGCGCTGACCGGAGCGTCCGGTCACCCTCTCGCGAAGTCCGGTCAGCCAGCTGGAAACAAGCTGATTTCGGGACATCGACCGGAAGCGCCCGTGCGTCCGGTCCTACGTCCGGTCCCAGGATCCGGTCAGTTTGCGCGTCGCGATCGATCCGCAGAGCTTACTGGAAAAGTTGACCGGACTCAGCCACCGGAGCGTCCGGTCAGGGCCGATCGTGCGTCCGGTCACCCCGACGCAGGTTCGTGTCCATACGAGATCCGAACCGATTTGTTTCCAATCGTGTTTTGGTCGGTTTCTGAGGCTTGGAAACGTCCAAGACGGTTTCCTAAAACGTATCTAAAGGCTGCTAGGGTTGGTTTGGAACCGGTTACAAACCACAAAAATCGTTCAAATCATCTTGGGACACTTCAGGAGGTGACGATGAAGATGACTAGGACTAGGAGTCCTCGTCCGCGACAATCCCTTCCGCCGGCCTGCCCACATGCCGCTTTGGGGCGGCCCCCACAATCCATGTCCAAGAAGATGCTATAGAGCAGGAGTCCTCATCCTCTGCCCGGTGCTTGAGGCCGCATTCATTCTCTTCTTTTGCTCGATGAGGCTCAGCGGTGCCTATTCCTGGTGTGTTCCTAGTGTTGCGGTCGTAGAACAGCAAGCACGACAGATCCTGGTGAAGCTTCTGTTCCAAAAAAAAAAACTCACCATGTTCCTGCATCCGCCGCTATGCGGCTTCGTTAGTGTATGCCTCCCTGCGAGTGCTAGCCCATAGAACGGGTCTAACCCGCGAGTTCAAAACCGCACAAAGTGGGACTTGACGGGATAAGGTTGATCTTGAACCACAAACCGTATAAAACCGGACCATGCATGTGCGGGTGAGGGTCAGCTATATACTCCATCCGTTACAGAAAACATGCAATTCTCACATCCCGAGGAGTCAAACATTTTGAAATTTGACTACAATTATATGAAAAAATACTAATACTTATGAGATAAAATAAGCACCATTGGATTAGCTATGAAATATATTTTCATAATAAATTTGTTTCAAGACATAAATGCGAATACTTTTTGCTATAAAATTGGTCAAAGTTGGCATGTCTTGATTGGCACGGTTCCATAGTTGCATGTTTTTTTTTTTTTGAACGGAGGAAGTATTATTCTCCGAACGCTAGCTGTACCTGTACTTGGCGGATCTGAACATGGATGAACAATTGATGGAGCAGCTACTGCTGTGCTGCGTTGATTAGCACAGTACAAGCCGCCACGTAGCACCTGTCCACGTCAGTTGTCGTACACTACGGGTGAACACTGAACAGTGTATACAAGTACGAGTAATCCGCAATTGGTAGGGCTATATATAGGAGTATTTATATGACACAAAAACTATATCAACAGCTGAATCAATATTGTAGTAGTGGTCATATGCATGATGGATACGTATGCTGCACTTAGAGTTTGGTAAGTAGCAGCAGTCCATAGAAACACGTAGCGTGTCAATATTACTTTTTTCTTTTATTTTACTTGTTGAATCATTGAAACCTATAATATAACATAGTCTATAATATATTTTTCAGAAATCGCTGTGACGACACATCTGGCAGGCAAATATGCTAGTACAAGATCGTAGAAATGAACCTACGTACTATATATGGAGATGATTATAATGTTTGGACAGCTACAGCCCACTAGTTCTTTTTGTGACCGATTTGGAGTTACGCTCCTCTCCTCTTGTTTAATTAGTAGCTAGTAGTAGTGACTGCCAATCAGTCTGTCTGCCTGTAGATAGCACATTAGTGTATGATTTGTGAATCAAGGATTCAAGCGAGCGGTCGGCCGGTTGATCGGAGGAACAAGGAAAGTCTGTCTCTGCGTGTGTGTGTGAGAGGGAGAGTTACTGAAACGATCGAATTGCGATCGAAATGGATCGGATGATCCATAGTGACGTGACGAGTGAGGACAGAGTTGGGTGGCCAAACCGTACGCACGTACTCCTACGTGCAGATGGATCCAAAATTGCAGACATGGAAGAATTCGAATGCAAATGTATATACATTGCGATTGAATTGATTTCCACGCGCGCGCTAGCTGGTTGTCATCGATCCGTTGGAATTGACCCAATCCCAAACCAGACGGCACGCGCCGCCGGCCGGTGAACCATTGAGATGACGACGACGAATTAGTCGTCCGCCTCTCGTAGCACACAGTAGATGAACCCCACGGCGAATGAAACTGACTACTCTCCTTTTCTTCCACCGTGTCTAGCAGGTTGTTCAGACGCCCAGGCGCCTTGCCTAGTTCGTTAATAGCTTACCCTTGTCGTTACCCGTCAACCAACCGACGCTGACGCGAGGAGCAGCAGGAGGAGTCGTAGGAGGAACTCTCCTCTGCTGCTTTTTGGAGAAGAGGCTGGCTGTATCTGAAATTTATATGTATTGTGTTGTGATCCGTCAACCACGGAGACGGATAGATCCATCGGAGGTATAGACGTGCGTCATCATGCCATGTGCGGCACCCGGTCGATAGATGACTCCATGGAACATGGCCATGGGCGCATATCGGAAGATCCCAGCTCATTCCGGATCCGCGCCCCGGCACCAACTCTCACGGTGGGTGATGATACTGCAGGGTACGCAACAGTGATAGACTACTCACACTCATCACTCGATGCATGATAGGATTATATGCACACACAACACAAAGCTATCGTGACGTGCTCGAGTTCCCAATCCACCGATTGTGCCGGCTGGGTTTGAAACCGACAACGACCATATACTTGACGAAATGCATATACATAGCGCGAGTATACAAACTGTTGACACCCAAAAATGGCGTGGTCTAAGTCACGGTAAAAGTCCAGACTTAGTCATATTTTGGAGGTCCAATTCACCGCAAATTTCCAGACTTAGTCAAACTCTCTGGAATGCGACCGGACTCACTGGCGCGTCCGGTCCAGCGTCCGGTCCTAGCGTCTGGTCAGGTCGCGCCCCATGATCGGTTTGCAGACCTTTCTGTTAAACCGATCGGACGCGCTGACCGGAGCGTCCGGTCACCCCCTCTCGCGAGTCCGGTCAGCCCACCGAAACAAAGCTGATTTCGGGACATCGACCGGAAGCGCCGCGGCGTCCGGTCCTGCGTCCGTCCCAGGATCCGGTCAGTTTGCGCGTCGCGATCGATCCGCAGAGCTTACTGGAAAAGTTGACCGGGCTCAGCCACCCCGGAGTGTCGGTCGAGGCCGATCGTCGCGTCCGGTCACCCCGACGCAGGTTCGTGTCCGTACGAGATCCGAACCGATTTGTTTCTAATCGTGTTTTGGTCGGTTTCTGAGGCTTGGAAACGTCAAAGGACGGTTTCCTAAAAGGATAAGACCACCCTCCTCTATATAATAAAGAGGTTCATGGCCGATTTGATCCCATCTACATCCAATCGACAACCAATCTATCTCCTGTCCCGTTTGTAGGTCATCTTCTTCCCTCAACCCCTCTACGTTGCTGTTCGGCGGCGAACTCCGCGTTCTTCGTCGGCGTTCTAGGCGGCCACGCTGGTCCTAGAGCACCCCTCGCGTGCGTCCTCCCGACGGGTCTTCCCGGAGGTGCGTTCGGAGGTTCTTTCAGCCGTCACCGAGCTCTACGCGCCCCTACCGATCCCTAGATCGGTTTGGGCTGCCACGCTGCGGTGCTCGCTGCTTCAAGGTTGGGTGCAACCTTCGTGGGCGTCCAAGGCCCTCCCGGTGTGTTGGTGTGAAGCCCTAACTTCGCGTCAACACAAACCACATGACAACCGAATAGACGATGGCGTTATTACAATACGGGAGAGAGCTAAAAAGACTAAACAACGCTGCATATTATTATACAGAAAAATTAGACAAAAAAAATATCCTTGGATCATGTTCTAATTCGTAGGTCAAAAGGGTCCTAGTCTAATGGTTAAGATACTCGAGCGGCACTCCACTGAATTTGACTCCCCGTGGGAGCGAATTTCAAGCTGTGGTTAAAAAAAATTCTCTCATCAGTCCCGTGTGCCAAAGCACTAGTTAAGAGCGATCGAGCTGTGGACTCTGATTGGTATACCGGCCCAGGGGTTACTGTGTTTCCGGCACAGGTTTTCTCCAAAGGATTGAGGATCGTAGTTCCCATGGTCTAAAATGCTCCTAGTGACAGGGCGGGACTGAGGTTTGGGGATTTTCTCGGTTGGGAAAACCGAAGTTTCTTCTTCTTGAGAACAATGCCGGTGGGGCGGTCTTTTCCCATCCGACCGAGTTTTTTTTTTCTCCCTTATTCGAAGTCTCGTAGACCAGGAAAGAAACACGATAACAATAATAATAAAAACCCAGTACAAAAAAAAAAAAAAATACTATCAATTCAGAGGGAGAAGACAAAAGCCCAACCCACGCACATTGGTTGAAGACGTTACAAGCAAATGAAGCGGTTCCCCACCGTCAGAGCCGAAAGTCAACAGCTGCATGCAGAAGCCTAATCTCTTATATACGACATGTTTTTTTTGTTCATTCAAACTTTCCAGAGACCAAACGTATCCGTGTTTGGATTGTGCTGTGGCACGTACGTACGTAGCTCACGGTGAGGGATCGATCGATATATCCCAGCATGCAAAGCGCCAGGTGACCGAAGGAACGAAATTGGACGCGCACCACGTGACCGTACGTGTGTATATCATGTAGGAGTAGGAGTATGTATATATCTATTGCATGCAAGGTAGCAGTAGTATACGAGTTCTTCACTAGCTAGTAGCCTAGTACTACTTCCTGCTGCCGCCACATACGACTATACGACGACGTCTGTAACAAAACGCAAGACTAGCTGAAACATACACATCGATACAAGGTGGATGTGCATCTATCTATCTATCTATCTGTATTTTTTCCGATCGATCCCTTGTATTTAAGGCCGCGGCCGCATCGATCTGCACATCTCTACTTTTCTAGCTTCACTAATCACTACTAGAGTGGCCTGCGGTGCAGCACACCAAATAAAACGGGCTACCCATCCATCCTCTGCCACCACGTCCACGCGTCTACCGCCCGGCCGTCCATGGCGAAGCACCAGCAGCTGGTCTCCGCCGGTGCGGAGGCGATAGGTCGGCAGGCGGCGTCGTTCCTGCTCGGCTGCGTCGCGGCGCTCACCGTCGTGCTGCTCCTGCAGCGCCGCCCCCGAGGAGCTCACCAGGGCGCCGCTCGTGCACTTCTTCGGAGGCGGAGGGACATCGTCGTCGTCGTTCCCGTCTTCCTCTTCCTCACCACCAGCGACAGGTGAACAACGTGCGGTCCATCATCAGACGAAGACTAACGCCGCCACGAAGCCGCCGCCTGCTGCAGCTTCCACCACTACCGCCGCCGCCGGTGATCCACGCTTTCCGCCATCGAATTCGACGACCCATCGCGACCAACAGGTTGGTTGTTTTTTGGTCATACAGTTGCAGTTCATCATCAGTATCTGCCTGCATGCATGCTGTTCGTGTCCAATTCGATCTGCAACACATGCTTTTTCTCTTGTATTATTAATTCCATCGTCGACTCCGTGCGGTCATCTACCGCGTCGGCAGGTTAGGCACAGCGTCCGGGCCTCGGGAACAACGCACGACGACGACGTGGCCGCAGACTACCTGAATACCTCGATCAATTGCATCTTACTCCAGCGTTCCAACTTTATTAGCCCACTTTTTACTTGTTGCTTGCGGCGATCTGAATCAAGTCTACTGCTACGACTCCAAATCAAGAATTAAACAAATAATAAACACGATTCGTTTGACTCATCATCGATCACGAACTAGAACAACTGATCATCGAGTAATATCGTCGACCAGCAGGGGCTGCAGGGCGCGACCGCCGGCGAGGAAGAAGAGCCAGAGGAAGAGGAGTTCCGCGGGCTTGCGGCGGCGGTGTCTCGCGCGGCGACGCCGGACGACCGGACGGTGATCGTGACGTGCGTGAACAAGGCGTGGGCGGCGCCGGGGTCGCTGCTGGACCTGTTCCTGGAGAGCTTCCGCGTGGGCGACGGCACGGCGGAGCTGCTTGGCCACGTGCTGATCGTGGCCATGGACCCGGCGGCCATGGCGCGGTGCCGCGCGCTCCGCCACCCACACTGCTACCACTACGTCCCGTTCCCCGGCGTCGACTTCGCCTCCAACAAGTTCTTCCTCTCAAAGGACTACCTAGAGCTGGTGTGGAGCAAGCTCCGGCTACAGCGCCGCGTGCTCCGGCTCGGCTACAGCTTCCTCTTCACCGACGTCGACGTGCTGTGGTTCCGGAACCCGTTGAAGCATGTGACGGCGTACGCCGACATGAGCGTCTCCAGCGACGTCTTCTTCGGCGACCCTGACAACGTGGACAACTTCCCCAACACGGGCTTCTTCTATGTGCGGCCTAACAACCGGACCATCGCCATGACCGCGGCGTGGCACGGCGCCCGGGAGAGGTTCCCGGGGAAGAACGAGCAGCCAGTGTTCAACGCCATCAAGAAAGGGCTCGTCGCCGACCTCGGCCTGCGCCTGCAGTACATCGACCCGGCTTTCGTCGCCGGCTTCTGCAGCTACGGTAAGGACCTCGCCAAGGTCTGCACCATGCACGCCAACTGCTGCGTTGGCCTGCGTAACAAGCTCGCCGACCTCAGGACCGTGCTGAACGACTGGAAGAACTACACCGCCGTGCCGCACTGGGCCAGGCACATGGCCAAGTGGACGGTACCGGGAGCATGCATCCATTGACGACGACGATCCTTGCATGTTCGTGCTCGTGCTGCACGTCAGCAGGCCGATCGACGTCAGTAACTCAGTACTCATCATGAGTTACGCTTACACGACGGGATTTGTTTACTTTGCTTGTTGATGCGGTGGATTGAATCTTGTTTCTAATTTTTGGGTTACAAATATATATACCACGACAAAACAGAAGAGTAATATATATATATCTATAGTGCCACTGCCACATATATATGTAGTGTTGTTTATTGTACACTGCTGGTACCAGGCTAGTCTTACTTTCGTCAACTCCTCCCTGTCTTGTACCAGACACGTCCAGACAAGATGACAAATTTCGGCTCTTCTCATCGTCTTGTACCAGACACGTCCAGACAAGATGACAAATTTCGGCTCTTCTCATCAGCTTGCTTGGCCCGTGGTACTCATGCTTGGTTTTTTTGGAGTGCTGCATCCTAGTCCGGTTAACTAGCCACAACGTGATTCAAGGAACTGCAAGCATCGTCGTCCGCCTCGCCGCCTTCCCTTGGACCATGTACGTCTACCCCGTCGTGGCCGCCATGGCGTCGACAACGGCGGCGGCGGTCACGGTGCTCTCTGGCGCGCCGCCGCACCTTGAGCAGCAGGCATCCGCTATTGTCGCCGGACAGGTTCTCTGCCCGGCCCCTTCGACGTCGGCGGTTGCGGGTGACGGTCCTCAGCCTTGCCCGCACGCGCCACCCGGTGGTCCGAACAAAGCCACGCGCCGTCGTCCAACGCCGACGCCGGCGCAGGCTGGCGAGGGGGTCGACCCGATGCTCGATGAGCTCACGCCTCCCGTCTCGCGGGCGGCCAACGGGGTGCTCCCTGTGTTGCGCCTGTCTACTCGACAATTGCCTCTCACGGGAGGTCCGGCATCGCTGGCGGGACGCCCGTTCGCCGCCACGGATGGTTGAGCTTGGCCGAGGATCTTGCCGAGGCACCGGGGCGGATGGTGTGGATCCCTCCGTTGTCGCCGCGGTCGAGGCGGACTCCGTTCATCGCCTCGGATGGCGTGGCTTGGCCTCGCGGATGCTGAGGCGCCAGGGGCGGAAGTTGACCTGGTGGCTTTGCAGACTCGGACACGCCACGGAGCTCGCCAACACCTGCCCGCGGCGCCAGCCCAGGCGCCTGGGGAAATGTCTCCCATATGGCCGGTGGACTTGGTGGTGCTGCGCAGGACACGGCCACGGGTCCTCGCCAACACCGCCCCAGCGCGCCCGGCTCATGCGCCCGGGACGCGGCTGCTACGCCGCGCCCGCGACGGATCCTCCCCGTCCAACGCAACGCCTCCGGCAACGCCCGCCCACGACGCTGTGGATGCGGTGCACTCTTCTTCGACTCTCTGCGGGCTGCCACTGCAGGAAGACCTTGCGCCGCTGGCACCGCGCCGCGCCGCGCGATCGAGCCCTGCTAGCCTGGTCCCCCAACGCAGCGATCGACTTGCCGCCAAGGCGGTATTCCGGGACCCGAACCCGGAAAAGCAGGCCAAGCGCGTCCTGATCAAGAAATGGGAGCGCAGGCCAGACGACGCCAACACTGATGTGCCAGATGATACAATCGTAGTAAAATTCCACGAGGCGTTCGGAGATGAGTTCTCCGAGGACGCGGAGGACGCCTTGTGCGAGCTGTTGTAAACCCTGCGCGGTACTCGGCGGAACGCAGTTGCCACGCAGTTGTCCCGATGAGTGAGAACCACATCCTCATCTGGAACTCCCGTGGCC
This sequence comes from Hyparrhenia diplandra, assembly GCA_015847255.1. Taxonomy (NCBI): domain Eukaryota; kingdom Viridiplantae; phylum Streptophyta; class Magnoliopsida; order Poales; family Poaceae; genus Hyparrhenia; species Hyparrhenia diplandra. The sequence goes on from JADLZK010005496.1 coordinate 52,743, forward strand.
TCAATGGCCGCGTGCACCGCAGCTCTGGTTTCAGGCGCCTGGCGTTGCTCACCGCCTTGGCTGGTTAGAGCGCACGCTCCCACCCACGTGGCGCAATCTATTCTTTAGTTAGTTCAACCTAGTTATCCCGCCACTTAGTGGCAATTTGTGTTTAGTGTGCACTCCGTGTCACTACCGGAATCGGGCGCTTTCCCGTGGGGGAAATCTTTCCCGTGAGCAACTCACGGGAAACGATCTTCTTTCCCGTGAGCACGGTGGAAGCTCACGGCAAAGGAATCCCTCACGGAAACGCTCGTTTGCCGTGAGGCGGAGCTCACGGGAAAGGCCACGGCCGGAGGCCGTCCGGCCTCCGCCACCCTTTGCCGTGAGCCCTCCGTCCAGCTCACGGCAAAGAATTTTCCGTGAGCTCCCTTTGCTGTGAGCAAACGCGAACACTAGGGAAAGGACCCCCCTTTGCCGTGAGCCGGGATTACGGCTCACGGCAAAGGGTGTACCCATTTTTTTTTATTTTTGGTTTTTGGCCTCTAAACTTTTTCTGCGATTAGTTACTATACATAATATGGCACTCAATGTTAAATTTTGGTGAATTTTTGACTTTATTTGTTATATTTAGGTAATTATTTTCTTTTACTACAAGTGATTGAAATTTTCAAAAAAAATATAGTAAAAATTGATATTCTTGTTATTCAACATAAAGTAAGGCCTTACATATAAAAATAAAACCAAATATGGAACATCTTATTACGAAAAACACGAGCGTTAAGCCCCCGCTCGAAAGTGGTTTTAAAATTATAGAAAATCAACCGATGTCGAAAAAATCATGAAATTTGATAATATGTCATGATATCTTATGTCGAGGCTACGGTAAAAATTTGAGAAGGTTTCTCATAAGTTGGCACGTACGATGTTCACAAACTCCAACATCTACGTAGAAGTTTCATGTTTGTTGAGAGTGATCTATTATGATTTCATGTGGATGTGGCGGTCAGTTGTGGTTCGTCTATGAAACTTTTTCTATATGCAATAGACAATGAGAGATTGTGTCATGTCAATTTTTGGGAATTTTCTGAATTATTTTGATAATTATTATAATTTTATATTGTAATTAAGTAAATAGAAATAGAGATAAAACCACATGAAATAATGGTCGATTTTTTTCGCTAAAGCATCAATTATGTATGGGTGAGTGAATGTGACAAGGTTTTTTGAAGTAAGTTCGAACAAAATTTGAAAATATATCTTTGAAAAAAAAAGAAAGAGATAGAGAGAAAATAAATTTTCGAAAAATGATTTGTCGTGAGTTTTTAGGGTTAACTCACGGCAAAAGGGTCCTCTTTGCCGTGAGCTAGTTGTGTAAGCTCACGGGTGTTGACACCTGCTATAGCATAATATTACTAGTCAACTAAACATGAAATAAGGGCATAAAATGAATAATCACATAGACTAGGGGCTTGACTAACATAGTTCCACAAGTTTTGGTGATTTATATATTTTCAGGGACTAAACAGGAAAAGCCTAGAGTTTGCAAGACATATGAAGAATAAACATATTACAAGCATATTCCAAGATAGCACCATTGCAAAGAGCTCGTCGAGACGATCGAAACGGATATATTGTTTGCTATATTCAGAGTCCAGAATCAAAAGATATCAGTTGCAGAGCAGAGTTCACTAAAACGGTCATAACTTTCTCATTCGGACTCCGTTTCCTGCAAAATACCAGTCATTATAAAGCTATCGACGAGATCTACGCACCCACAAAATTTGATGTCATTGTGACACAAGGCCCTGGCCACCGCCAGGCCTTTTTCATGGCGGCCGCCGGGAGGTTGAGCCCAAATCCAAATCAACTTTTTTATGTCGGTTTGTAACCCGACCTTGAGGTTTGTATCTATACCGTTATTGAAGGTCGGTTTGATCCAATGGTCATCGTTAATCGCCAAGGCCTATATAAGAAGACCCCCTGACCCCAGGGTGAAACCCTAATTCATTCTATTCATTATCTCTTGACCTATTGGTTATAGAGGTGTCCCAATGTGAGGACAACCTCTCTCCCCACTAGAGAATTAGGGCTAGACTCTCCAATGTAGTAGATTAGCAATTAGAGAGTTAGGGAGAGTGGAGCTATGCTCCAGTTCTGGAGATGACTACAGAGTTTGGTATGTCTTGTATCCTTTCTTTGTAAGACTTATGATTCATATACTTATCTTCTCTATTTACATCAATGACTTTCATATATTTGGTTAAGCATAGTTGTTATGCTATTGCATGGGATCTCCGCTCGTATTGAGGGCTCTAGTTATTTGCAGTAGCTAGAGTTGTAATCGATAGTATAGACATGGTGTCTAGGCTATAGGTTACCTGAGGTTGCGCCCAATCCTACGGATAGTTGTGGTAGCCCCAGGGGTGACAGCCCTGTCAGGCCTTTGTAGTCCACCACGTATGGGTTGGTGTTTCAGAGAGCTTTTGGCAGCCTTCTCCCAACTACTTTCTTCCAGTCTTTCTCGAGAGTTGGAAAGGATCTGTTGCTCCAAAGTGCATTAGTATGATTGCTATCATAGAACCTAAGTAATAGAGAAGTACATAGGAACCTTGATCTCTCCCGCTGTCCTCTCAACTTGCTAGCTATACATTTATCATAAGAATTCTCTTGTGTGATATTGTCCATAACTCCTATCATATCATTTACCCCCTCACTTTAGTCTAGTGGTTTGCTAAGTTAGTAGATGCATGATTGTGACTTATTGGATTCTTTAGCCAAAGCTTCCCTGTGGATACGATACTCTAGAATACTCTCCTAGGGAAAAGCTACAATGGTATTCTATGCGCTTGCGGAACCTCCATATTCTTTTAGCACTTAATAAATACCAACAAGTTTTTTGGCGCCGTTGCCGGGGAAGCAATTGGCCTAAAGATTCTAATAATGATCATGATGTCTGCTAATTTAGTGTATCACTAGCTTTAGTAGGATTACCCTTGTTCTGTTGAGTTGTGGAATAGACAGGACAAAAGTTGTCGTTGTGACTTTCCGACAAGATTCCACAAGAAAAGAAAAGAAGAAAGATTGAAGAACCCAGGGTGCCTGATCATTCAAGATTCATCACACATTGGAACCCTGCTATCTCAAGGTATGTATTTAAATATATATTATTTTTACCATGTATAGATTGAAGAAGAAGTCGCCGTCACAAGAATTCAATACACACATCTCAAGTGACGTACATAAAAGCTGCACATTATGGTGACTATGATCAATAAAGGTGAGATAGTCTTGCTCGTGGACTTTAAACTTATTGAGTAGTTATCATTTAATTTCTTGCATTGCATTGCATATTTACTTTGATCAAATCATGCATTCACTTCGCTTAGTTTATGTTTTTGCTTAGTAGATCCATTGCATGATTAGTCCCTTTGCATCTATCCATACCATGTGCATCTAAAAAAAAAATCCTCACCATGATCATGCTCTTTCGTCTTTAATTGAGTAAATTTCTATACTGCTTTTATGTCACCTTTGTTTGCTATAGTGAGTTTTGGTTTGGAAGTGCTACCATTGGGCGCTTCCAAAGGCTTTTAAATTAAGCGTGGTGCTTAGGTTAAAATGCCTTCCTTAATTAAATTAGACATGGAGTCTAGTTTGGTTATTGAACTAAGAATTACTTTGCGTAGACATTGGCTATTGTGTTGGACTAACCCATGCAGAAAACTCTCAAATCCAATTCGGGTAAGTCAAGAGATGAACTCAGATCAGAGATGAAGCAAGGCATATGATACTACAACCTTGTGCAAAAGACACGGCTCATTCATGGAAGAATTGTAAGTATCAAATATCATTTCACTGTCTTTTGCTACAAGTTACCTTTGCCTTGATCCACATGCTAGAGTGCAGCCACAAACAAAATGTGTACAAGACATGAATGAATAAAATCTGTGCTAAGGTAATCAAAGAACCACCTTCTCATTAGCATAGATGAGATCTTATGAACTTTGGACAACAACCCCCGCTTCAACCATGTTGTATATTCCCTCGGGTATGTGTCCATTAACATTTTGCAGGAAAAGATTATGCTAAGTCTATTCATAGAGTGAAATGAGCCTGCGAAACAGACCACCACTTTAGAGATGGAACAAAGAATG
>JADLZK010005497.1:0-11611 GCA_015847255.1 Hyparrhenia diplandra
TCGCCTCGATGTTCCGCTGTTCCTAGGAGAAATCTGAGGCCGACTTGTCTGCACTCCGCCCAAATTTTGTACCTCTCAAGTCGCTTACTTTTGGTAAGGAGTCTTGTGATTATCTTGAAAATTTACTTAATTTCCTTCGTGATATTTCTAGCCGCTATAGACTTGCGGATTGATAGTCGTGCTCCTTTGGGGCGGTGCTCGTAGAAGGACCCTGGGACTCGTAGCTTTGTCGACACGCCGCAGTAATAATCACTAGTGTAGACGCGGTGTCTAGACTAAGGGTTTTTCTATCTTTTGGGTGCATCCCACGGCTTGAGGTAGGCGGCTTGGTCGCGGATAAGCCTTGTCCGGCCCTTTTGAAATCCCCACGCTCGGGCCGTGGTCGTAGAGCCACTGCCTAAGCTTCCCATTTGGGCGCTGGCCTGCGTGCCCGGCGAGTAGATAACGGACTTTTTAGAAATCACGCCTGAAAAACTTAGCCTATAGATACCTCGCTACTCGTAGAAAAACATACCCTTTGCCTTTAGGTTGACACACCGAAAGTTTCCCAGGCAAGAAACCGCCCTTGTGTAAAATAATGACACCCTCGCTACCAATCGGGTGAAGTGCTACAACGGTATATTTCCGCGGCGCTTTGCGATTTCTCCGGTGCGTAAGAAACACCAACATTCATACCTTAAGTCAAACAAGGATATAGCCAAAATCCATCTAATGATTCTTTCCATTCAAAAATCGGCATTGTCAACATATGCTTGATCACATCCCACTGCGGACACAATAACACATTTGGAAGATAACAAATAATGTTGAAGTTTAGTGCATGAATAGTATACACACAAGTAAAAGCTTTTCAATGGGAGAGTATCTAGTTTCCGATCCAAAAGCTTTCAAATTTAAGATAACATATTACATGTTTTTTTCTTCAAATTTGTATAAGGGTTTAATCTAATAAGTTTGGCCGCCGCCACTACGCACAACTTAAAAGGTTTCCCTAACTCGAGGAGGTACCAACACGTGGCGCTCTTCATGTATTCCTTTGATCCTCATCAAAAAGCCTTTTGTTGTTCGTTACCCCCACTTGAACACTTGATCCTTCTTTAGCTTCAACAATGGAGAGAACGGCGAAGATCCTTTTCTCCGAGAAATTGAGATGAACCTTTCTCATGAAATTAATCTTACCGAGCAAGGATTGCAACTCCTTCGCATTGGTTGGTGGTGCAACATCATCTATTGCTTTCATGCTCTTCTCTCACCAACTTCAATCCCTCCTTTGTGAAACCAAGAAACCTAGAAACTCACCACCCAGATACACCGAAAAGCTACACTTATTTGGATTCATTTTTCAAAACCATGCTTCCCGTGCACTCTAAGGTCTCCCTCGACGGCTTAAATGTCCTTATAGCCCTTGACTTGATCAATCGCAGATCATCAATATAAACTTTCTACAATCCTCACCGGATCAACTTGTGGAATATGTAGTTCATAGCTTTCTAATAAGTTGCACCTCAAGATTCTTCAAAACAAAAGGTCATGACGATCCACTCAAATAAAACCAAATGTGATTAGGACACTCAATGCTATCTTGGGTATGTCTTCGCTGCAAGTGAAAAATTTGATTGTAACCACAGATTGCCATCCATGAAGCTAATCACCTTGTGTCCAAATTGCCGCGATCAACCAACAAATCAAAGAATCAAAGATCGTATCCATCCATTAGTGTAGCCTTATTCAAATCGCCAAGTCTATGCATACTCTCATTTTGCCATTCTTCGTGTATACGTGGACTATATTGGATATCCAAATGTATAATGACAAGGCCCTCGATGAAGTTGGCTTCTAATAATCTTTTCAATTTCCTTCTTCACATCAAAAAGGACATGAGCTTTTGTAAATCTTCCTCGAGGTCGCTTTTGTACTGCCTCAGCGTCGACTTTGATCGAATCGATGCTCCACAATATTTCTATCCAATCCGTGCATCTCCTGAATAGTCCCATGCAAAGCAATCCACTGCATTCTTCAAAGAAATTAATCAACTCAAACCTATATTCGTGGTCTAAAACCAAGACTCATGTATGTCGGCCTTGGTTTATCTCCCCTGATCCTATGTCAATTTTCTTCAAGTTTGTCTGCCGACATAAAACCACGCCCCCAGCTTCCCCTAGTTGCCGCCGACTAGATTACCCATTAAAAATTGCTCTCAAAGCCGTACTCACTGATCGCTATCGACTCTCCTCATTGATCTTGATAGGCCTTCTCCACTCCCTCGCATAGAGAAGCACTCAATATCATCCATGTCCCAAGACATTGATCGCCAGGTTACTATCACGTAAGTATCACCGGGACTATCTCCACCTTGTCTCCCATGCTATTGTATCAAGACTTGATGCATAGTGGAAGGAATACAACACTCACATGGATCCAATCTCTTCCGAGGAGCAAGCTAGGTGAGCCCCTACCATCCATGATGAAGAAAGTTGTGAGCAAGGTCTTACTTCCACCGCCAAACTCAACATTTATTGCCCCCGGCTCTGCATACATTGCCACCTAAGTCCCTCAATCTCTGATCGTAATTAGCAAAATCTTCTTCTGGCTTGCCCTAACTTCCTAAAGGTGGTGTATGGCATCACATTCACCGCCGCACTCCATCAACTAGCATCCTCCCCTATGGGCCTTCCATTGATGAAGCTATTAAGATATAAAGCTTTCAAATGCCTCGTATTCTCGTGCTTGTCAAAGACCGCTTGATGGGTCAACACCAACTTGCCAAAGACCTTCTAGCTCGCCTTTCTTCAAAGTCGAGTACACCCTCCCCGGGATCTCCATCACCTTGACATGGAGCTCAATCTCGCAGCAAAAATAAGAACCATACCTACATCAGCCAATTTACCACCTTCGCTTGTTTGCTTAGCACGCTGCATCTTCCTTTTCTTCTACTGCAGCCTACTTAGCTTCTCGACGCCGCACACGCCTTCTTTCGCTTTTTCCTTAGGCCCGAGGGCACCACGCCCTCTTCTACCAAAACATATGGATACTCCTCCTCAACTTCTCATACTTCTTCATAATCCCTCTACACCGCCTTAGGCTTGTTCAAATCGCCCTTCTTGCCATACCGATCATGAGTTATTTTAAGCCGCCATCCATGTCATGATAGCGTATAGCTGCTTTATCATGCATGGTACGTGTGGTTGGTTTGAGACCGCTCTATACTGATGTTGCTCACTACATTCGGGACAATTGTTGTGAGATGGCAGCTTTTCTAAACCTTCATTCCACAGAAGTGCTCGAAGAACAAGCAACCCCCAATGAGCCTCTTTCTTGCTCCCTAGCATGCCTTTCTTGCTCATACTCGGGCCGCTTTCTTCCCTCGCTTTTGTTCTCCATTCATAGCATTCCCTCTCGATAATACATCTCTTCTTCATGCTCCCATTGCCGATCCCTCTCCTATTGCTCTCGCTCACTTGTTCAAAAAGAATACTGGTGAAGTACTCTTGGCTTTTGGAGCAAGAGAAGATTCTCCTCTTTCATTCTCGCGTTATTCTCGAACAAGCTCCTCGTTGAAGTTCACTGCCTATAACTCTGGCGCTACTGGATCTATCGCACTGCACTTCTTCTTTTGCTCTATCATGAGGTCGTGACCTTCATCTTGCCTTTGTCTTTCTGGGAGACTAGCGATACCATGTTCAAAACTAGGGAGACAAAATATAAAACCATATTCTAACTAGGGAAGGGCTTGTCATCAATCTTCATCTTTCCCCTGGCCAAACTTCAATCAAGCTAGCCTCGAATGGCCTTCTCGCACCATCCGCTTGAACACCGACACCCAGGGAATGAGTCTTGCAATCATGCATCCCACAACATTTCTTCTCTTTCACCTCCGTGGCCAAAGATAGAGTGATTTGGAGGTAACCCGATATAACCCTCCCTAACTAGCATTTTGGAACAAACTCGCATCGGACTTAGACACATCGAAATCATAGCTATCATTGTCTTCCTCTTTCCCCAAGTATTGGGACAAATGAGGCCCTTCTTGCCCTCTAGTTGATCGGTAGTGCAAATAGCAACTTTTCATCTTCAAAGCTCTTCCTCCCTCGACCAAGCTAGCGTACCAAGAACCGCCATACATCTCTCAGAAAAGTTATTGTCCTTCTAGAACCGAGGCTCCCTTCTCATGTAATGGAATTGGCTAACGATTGCTCCAAGCCTCTCGGCCAACTACCCAAGATCATCAAACCGCTGCTCCAAAAAGCTTCTCCTTGATGGTCGGGTCAACATCCCGTAAAATGCCTAGCCGCCTAACCGATCATCGTGGAGAATGAGCGTAAAAGCACAAATTTCTTGCCTCTCTCAACCTTCAAGATAGTCCAGCGGCCGCATTCTCCAGTGCTTCGCTTTCATGCTTGTAAGGTCCACTGTGGTCTTCTGCGGTGCCTCGTGGAAGAAATATGCATGGAATTTTCTTCTCCAACTCGCCTAGGAATAGACTCGTGAGGCAAAGATGTCCACCAAGTAAAAAGCCGGGTCCGCATGACAGGACGCATGGAAAGTACCAAACTCTAAATGCCTCTTCAGCCAGATGCTTCACCCAATTAAGCCAAATACCGCCGATGTGCTTGATGGTACCGTATTGTCCCAGCTGTGAGAACTTGGTAAGCTCTGTGAATCTTCATCCTAGTTGGCATGACAACCCCTCGCTAAAACCATTCGTGATATGGACGCTCGTAATGGTAGGGGCTAGTTTCTCGGTTTCAACCCCGAACTCGTTTTTGCATCATCTCGCTAGCCTCCTGCATCAACATATCCATATTAGATTGTGGTTGTCCTCCCCGAAAAGCTTCCGAAAGTACTCCCATATCCCTGATGAGGTGAAGCATTGAAGTTCTTGTAGTCAATGGTCTCATGGTACCTTTGCGGGAAGTCCTCATTCTTCCCGAGCCTTGTTACCTAAGAAGCTATTTTTTGAGCCGAATTTGGGATATTTCCGCATGTACCAAAGTAATATGGATTCTACTGTTGCATCCCTCCACTGATAAGCCGCCTCCCAGCCAAGATCAAATGGGATATTGAAAAGCTAGCAGAATAGCTCTCCTCCGCTTCCTTTGTTATAGTACCTCCGTGTCCTCGCTGTTCAAAGACTTAATCGATCCCCCAGCACTGTGAGAAGGTGTTGCTCCGTGGGGTCCACCGAGGTGGTGCACCAAATATTCTCAAGTAGGGGCCGAACTTCGCCATTCTTTAGTGGAGTATGGAAGTATACATAACCACCGCGGTTCCCCACCCTCCTCGAATGAGTTCTTTACAAACATTCTAGCCATGATGTTGTAAAAGGTCCTAAGAAAGTTTCATTGTGTTTTGTCATGGTATCACCCATGGCCTTGTAGACAACTTCAGGTAACCGCTTTCAACTCATCTTCTTCAAATGAATCACCTCTGCCCGCCTAAAAAGAACCCCCCGGTAGATCAAATTTCCGATGACCTTCCCCGCTCTTGTTCTTGGTGAAGGACATCAAGCACTTGTTTTGCACCGCCTCCACCGCCTCAAGGCGACTCAAAAGCCTTAGCTCGTCGCGTAGCTCCTCAAGCTTCATGTCCGCAATAAATGGCCGCCAAGCTGGGATTTATCCTACATGAGATCGCCCTCGTTCTAACGGGCGCAAGCAAAAGTGTGTGTTGGCACAAAAGTGGTGCAAAAGGCTCAACACACCGCAGTCGGGGTGTCATTTCACAAAAACTAACCCGACACAGGAAGCCTAAGCGCGCTTACCAATTTGACCTAAAATTGACAAGGAATGAAAAGGGATCAAGACCCCGTGAAACATGCCGGTGTTGCCGACAATACCTAGTCATGCGCACATTGAGCCATATTCGGATCAAAAATTTACCTAGAGACGTGTCAATTGGTAAAGCATAGAAATCGTAGTTTCCCATAGCATCAACAAAATAATATGTAATAATCGATTTTTGCATGTGGTGGTCAAACAATTAAACAAGCTACGCATATGTGCAATTCGAAAGATCCAAGCATCAAGCCAATTTAATAATGACAAAATAAGCATCACATACACATAAATCTAATCAAACATTAGCAATGTGAGATCTAGATTAACTAGTCCACGTGATGACCACATCACTCTAAACCCTTTTCACTTCCAAACCCGCCGTCCTGATGATGCGTCGAGAAAGCTAGTTACTAAGGATGAGATAAACCTACATGCATGTTCCACTCCATGAAAGCTTTCCAAAACATTGGACGTTTATCAAGCCAATCCATGACGCGTTTAAAAGGTAAAATAGATGTAAATCTAGATCTAGATAACAAATGCATAGGTCTAATCCAACTAGTCCGCAGATGACTATCTTCCTAAACCCGTCAAAGATAAACCCAATCAAGCTAATCTACGCATGATACCACTCTTTTTGGATCTTTACACCACTCCTCACAACTACACCAATCTGCCCACGAACAGTCACACCTAGAAGCAAAGGGATAAAAAGCATTCATTATCTAAAAATAGATCTATAAACATAAGCTACTTGAAAGTTTAACCAAATCGTTGATTAACCATCTGTGTGGTCCATGAAGAAGGAACTAACGTACAAACACAAATAAACCAATCGATTGGACCAATACAAGTCTACCAGATGACTAGTTCTAATACAACCCAAGCTTGCACCGCTACATGATACCCGCCTATCAAGCATCATTTGCATCCAACAAGCTAAAACCCACAACATGTGATTTACCAAGATTGGACAACCTTTTTAGCCAATGTAAACATGAGATCTATTTATCTAAAAAAATAATATGAATCAAGCATGGAAGACAATTGAATCTACAAAAGATCTAAGGCCAAAGCTTATCAATCTAGGATCGGAAAAGTGTTGTAAATAATAAATAAACATGAAGCATGAACAACACTTGATAACTTGATGAATCTATTAGGATTAGCCAACTCGATAGGAGCTGATAACAAATCCTTGAGCTAAATCATACCACAGACGACACCCAATTTTTAACTAAGAATCGATAACTATCTTGCTTTACTTCAATCCACCGCATGATACAAAGTAAAACTAAGACTTCCCGCTACTTAAACTAAATCCACCGCATGATACTAAGCAAAGTAAAGCAAGACTACTTTTGCCATTTAGTCTAAATCCACCACACGATACTAGATAGATAGACAAGGTTGCACGGCGGTTGACATTTTCTTAATCGTCACACCGGAAATAGATATAGAACCTATCCCCCAACGGCGTCGAAATGATTGTCGGGTATTTCTCTGATGCTCATCTATCTATAAACTACGAACCCGAGGATCCCGATGAACAAAGATTCTCCTCTCTCAAAGCCATCAGACAGCCATATAGGTGTGTGAACTCGCGGCGTCAGTCCGATCCAGCCGGAGCACTCACCGGCCGGGCCCATTCTGAGGACACGAGTCCTTTCTCGATCCTTCCCGGGTCGTCTCCCCAGCCCCCAGCGCCAAAATCGAATCCTCGAATCTTGTTTCTGTATGCCGCGACGCTGCCCTCCGTAGGGCGTCTCTGCTGCCGCCACGACTTTCAAAAGCACCACAGCTCATCCATGCACGCTGGCGTGCCGCCGCTGCCGCCGCGGGCCGCGACTTCCCCGCTGCAAGGCCTACTGCTACGCTGGCTGACTATCGACTTTCGGCCGGGGCGCTCGCGGCTGAAGTTCTGCTACACACACGACGCGCCGCCGTGGTGGCTCGGAGCCGCTGCGTTTCCGCGCCGCCGCCTCGGTCATGTAGGAGGCCGGGCTACATGCGCTCATACTGCATCTCGCGCTATGGTCGCCGGACCATCGCGACAAGCGGGTGGCCGAGGCCGCCAGCGCTTCATACCCACGCCGGCGTAGTGGTCGCTGCGCTACACTCGCGCTGCGTGCTGGGCAAAGCTGAGCCGATGCGCCATACTCGCCTCGCGCCAGAAGTCACCGGGCACTCGCCGCGCTAAGCCGGGCCGGGGCCTAGAGTTGCTAACGGCCGCAGCAAGCGACGCTGCCGAGTAGTTGATCAGCGCTGCACTCGAGCCAAGGGGCCGAAGCTGGAGAGCGGCCGCCGGCGCTGCGGTGCAGCCCCGCGGCGCTAAACACTCACTAAGATCACGGCCGGGCGGTTCGAGGCGGCGCTCGCTAACCAGCCGCGCTAACGCCGAGCGCCTCCGCCCGGCCTCGCTCTCAAAGTGATCTACTCCGGCCGCCGCCTCGCTTTGCTCAGCGCGCCACCCGTGCTCCTTCCGGGCCGCCTCTCTCTCGATCTCCGCGGCTCGCCGCCGCTTCTCTCCCCTCGCTCGATCGCCGCTCCTCCGCTCTCTCACGCCCACTGATTGACCGCTGAATGGGGAACGTACTACCACGCTTTGGTGGGATAACGAGGCAGCCAGCAGGATCTTTTTCTTTTCGCTCTCGCAGGAGGATAAAGCATGGGCCGCAATGTGGGCCCAGCTCCCGCTTTCTCAAATTATTTATATAATTTTAAAAAATAAATTATTTTGCAAAATATTCTAATAATAAAATAAGTCACACAAATTGATGATGTTTATATAAAAAATTTGAATCGAAATGGCCAAACATGACATCTTAAACAAACATGATGAATTATTTTGAGAGAGGATAGGTCCACCGATCGACTCACAAGCACAAAGAAAGGGCTAATACGTAAGACAACCGATCGGCACCCATGTGTCACCGAAGGAAAATGCTACACATACCCGAGAATGCATCACTGTGAGATTAAAAGAAAGTCTTTCATTCAATATCCAAAATCCATCCGCAAAGAACCATAGGTAAGATAGAGTCCAAGCACCACGCTTTACACTTTCCTCACTACTCTAGATGTCATGACACAAAAGCCAACTAGAGCACCTCAGAAGACGATGATCGATACAAAGGAAGGTTCGATAAGAACCAGGACTAAACCACAAACTAAGTATGAAACACCTGTATTCTAGATAATCATAACAACTATATACTAGAGAGAACCAGAATAAAGTTGTACTAAGTAAATACTCAATAAAGTAAATACTAGAGTAAGCAAAGAAAGAAATGAATTATAAATGTAAAGATCTTACTACAAAAGGAATGATAAAAGAACAATACTGCACCCTCCTAGAAGACCGGGCCTCCTAAACCCTGCAAAGCTCACTACTCACTCTAACTCCCAACTAGACTAACACTACTACATCTTGATATTAGAGTGGAGAGCTTCTTCCTAGTGGTGTGTGTAAATGAGGGGGTAGGGGTATTTATAGCCCAAGGTGGAGTAGGCTACCCAAAGGCCACGTCACCGATCAAGGTGATTCCACCTCTTTGGCCCTTTGATAAACCGCCTTTTAAGATCAACGGATGGGGTAAACAAATACGTGGACAATGTGCTAGGGCGTGGGTGGACGCTACTATTGAGGAATGGGTCCGTGCCTACTAATCGGGTCCATGACATGGGCCATCCTCCGGTGCCGGGTATGTTGGTCCCACTATCGTTTCTTTATCTTGTGCTTGGAACTTGTCGCGGACGTCGCTTTTTGTACCCACACGCATCCATGTGATGTCTTTGATGGACCAATCACTTTCTTTCATCGTCTCCCACTGATTGGTGACATGGGTGTCACCGGCATGACCGTAGGCCAAAGTGCAATGTGTGGGCCAAGTGGGTCTTGTGGCCAAATGACTTCGATTTTGTGTGGAGGCGTCATAGGACATGGTGATCATGATGGTGATGGTATTATCGTCTAATGGCTAGCAAGTACTTGTCAGCCGACCGGGATGGCGCATTTCAAGCGTCGCTTTAGCCATATTTCTTTCGTAAATTCATATTCAAGACAAATAAATACACTGCTATGTGGAACTAGGTTATTGGGTAAAATATGTTCATGAAATGTTGTTCTTCCTCAAAAATAGGAATGTTGATGGTGTTTTGATGATGTAAAATAATGGTATTTTTGTTCGCCAACAAGATCCCCAAGCTAACCCTTTTGTCTTCGCCTCAACAAAGAATTAAAACGTAGTCTCGGTGGATCAGAGTTACTACTATGCTTCATATTTCCATAGTACTATGTACACAACAAAAAGACTTCTCTTTGAATGGAAAAACTTAGCAATATCAAAAAACTCACCCTTATTACTTCAAAGTCCCTTCATGGGGCCTATGGCTTTCTTCCTTGTCTTTAGTAGTGAGGGATAGACCACCTTGATTTGAGCACTAGTGTTCTCATTCCTCACAAGTTTCATGTTGGAGTGTTTTGCAATGTTTTCAAAAAGGAAAAACTTAATGTTCCTCAAATGGTACTCTCTTGGTCACTCAAGTGGTGGTTGGTTTCCCTCACCAAGGCATATGTAATGTTGCCTTCTTTTTCTACATCTAAATGTCTTATGTGGAGCTTGGGTAGGGATAAAGTATGGCATACTTACCTTGCATATGTCGCAGTTGTCAAAAACTTGGATCCAAGGAGAGAAGTGTCATGCTCTAAGATCAAGATGTGTATGTGTGTGGAAAAATGATAAAACAATACTCCTTTTATTCAACTATTGATCTCTCTCTTCCTAACTTAGCATTGTGAGACATGGCTATCTCTCTTTTTTTCATGAGCCTTTACTCTCTTTCTTTGTTTTTTATTTTTTTATATGGACTCTGCACATGTCCTTCTTCTTTTTGCATAGCCAATGTCTCTTCTACTAGAAACATAACCTGAGAGAGGTCATAGATCCGAGGGCGTGAGTACATTTATTTGGTGGAAAGGATGGATGGCATGTTATTGCATACTTCCAAAGGTAGAAGCAAAGATGTGTATGGTGATGGTACGTGTCTTGATCTAGTGAGCATGATAAATCTCTACAAGGGTCAACAAGACTCTGACAAAGCTCAACACAAAGCAAGTAGCATATGTAGAAGGCTTATATCATTCAAGAACGCAGTATGGCTTTTTGGTAGGAATTTTTTCACCATAGAGGAAACATCAAGTGTTGTATTATTTTTAAAAATAAAGACTCGAACAATCATACTCATTTGGAACAATAGTATAGCAGCTCTCATCTTAGGATGAATCATATCTCAAAAACCACTTTAGACTTAGTCAAAAGCACTTGCAACCCACGTAAGTTTTAGGTTCATGATGGTTTTCATGTGAGCCAAGTAATCCATACTTAGAGAAATATTAAGTTGTAAACTAAGTACTAAAGAAATATTTGGCAGTGAGCAACTATTCATCATTTCCAAAGGAAGATAAACATTCATGAGACATATGAAAAGGGGGTCTCTGTTTATTCTTTTTATTCATATTTTTTATTAGGATGCAATAAGGAAATGAAAATAAAAAGGCTTAAGAATACTTACCTTAGTGGTGGAGGGAACCTCCCCAGCTTAGCTCTTGCTCACCGCCTCGGGTGGTGGATATGGTGGTGGGTAGACTCGCCTCGCTGCCCACCATTCTACACATTGATCTCGCTGTTCTCTACTTGGATTGTTTGGGCAATCAACGGGATTGTTCTCGAGTGATAAGAGGTGGGTCCAGTATCCAAGGTGGGGTCATCCCGATCCCACTTTTTGGAGCTTCCGACCATTCGCCTCCGTGGTGCCTCTCTTCTCATCTTATA
>JADLZK010005498.1:0-226952 GCA_015847255.1 Hyparrhenia diplandra
TACATGTCTCAACTTTCAAAACTAAACAAATTACCCACTTAACAAAAGTTGATTTTGCTAATGTGGCATGTTTTACTTTCTTATCATTGATGAAATGTCGACCGTATCACACGAGTGATCGTTGTGGCTCAACAATGTCATTAAAAAGTCAGCGTGATTATTGTGGCTCAACATTGTCATTACAAAAGTCAGGGTTGTGGGTTACAGTGGGAGAGGGATTGTACAAGGAGGACAAATGGCTTTAGTTAGCTAGCAATGACAAGAGCGGGCTCAAGAGATGCATGGAGAGGGCAAAGAATGATGCTAGAATTGCATCTGTTTTCACGGGTGGGTCACGAAAGACACACCTTGCATTTTGTTGTTTTGTATGCATAAGATTTCTAGTTTGTGATGTATTTAGTGGCCTGTTTTGAGTAAAAAGACTACCCCTTAACTATGTGAGTTCATCTACTTTACCCCATCTTCTATAGTCGATAGAACCAGATGTTTCGGTAATTTCGGTGGTGGCGGAAATTTCGACTGGAATTTACGAAATTCGGTAATTTCGGTGGCGGCCAAACTTTTTGCGATACCGAAATTAAAAACCCTATGTGAAACTGCCTCTCCACCATTGGATAGAAATAACAATCGTCGATAGTTGTCGCAGAAGTTTATTTGCGTGGAATGAACACATTATAAAATATTAGGATGTTAGCATTTGTGGTGCGGACTTATTAGACATTGTTTTTGCAACTTTAGTTTTATCAATTCGTGCTCTCAGTATAATTTTATATTAAAATAATATACTTTAAAGAAAAAAAACTTCTCTTATGCATTCATCTAATGCTTACTTTTGTGTCATAAAACTGTAATCTGCAAAACTGATCCTGTAACACATCATTTGGCTGAATGGTTAGGCCTGGCCAGCAATCCTAAACAAAGGGCTTACAGTATTCTTCCTCAGCTGTAAAATTATGTTGGGGTTGATATGTATGTAAAATTGAAAATATGAGCGAGCACCAAACAGAATGGGCTGTAACTTTGGTAAATTAGTCACTATTTGATGTTGTTAAAAAAAAATCACCATGACTCTGGTCCTATATTTTCCTAATCAGTAGGTAGACACAACAGGGTATTGGCCGCCACAACAGTCTCTAGCTAGCCCCTACTGGGTAGCTGAAAAGCTGAGTTGTATTTTCAAATTACGACAACAGACTGAAAGTCTCGAGAAATGCAAGGAATCCTGGACCTGAAGTTGCATGCCATATGCCATGGTGCACATTATTGACCAAGGCATTTCGTGGGAAAAAATAGTAAAATTGATCCAAGCTGAGGGTGTGCATCTTCTCCATGAATCCGGAGCAATCAGAGAGCTTGTGGCCCCCTGTTTCAGGTCTAGTCGCTTCATTCATGGGTGTGTTTAGAGCACTAACTTTCCTCCAAAATTTTCAAAATTACCATCACATCAAAGCATTAAATACACCAAAAGACGTATGCCCAAAGTAAACGTAGGTAAACAAAAAAACCTAATTGCACGGTTTATTGTTGCAGTCTTGAAGACATGCAGGACTACCCTGTCTCTGTTGATAGACAAGTGACAGTGTTTTGGGTGAAGCATTTGCATCTGGCATGGGCAGATAGGTTGAGGCACGTTTTATAGCTCCGACACTGCCTATATGATCCACAGCAAATGCAATGAGATTCCCCCTATCTGTAGTCTTGGATCGATGCATTAGCCACCCATGAACTTTTGTCGCCATTCAATTGGATGCCAAAGATTTACCTCGGTTGTACCATCATTCTTGACAGGAATATGTTAACAAACATCGAGTGATAAATTAAACCAAGTTTGCTCTAAGAAGACAAATGGCATTACCATTGGTACTAATGACCCTTTTCGCTATAAATAGCCACCGGCAGTGAGACGAGGATGCGCACAAGTCAGATAGCTAGTACTCAGTATTCAGTGTCACCAATTCCATCTTCGCAAGAGATGAAGTTTATGAGTTCTTCCCTTTTCTCATGCTCATCAGCATATCCTAGTCGTCGACCGCCCAAAACAAGGGTGATGAAGACCATGGTGGTCACGAATAATTCCTGAACTCTTGTATGGCGCTATCCCAAATGAGCTTTTGATTGAGCCTACAATGTTTTCCTGCCATACAAAATGGGTGTTTCTTTATCTTCCTCACGGAGGATGGGGAAACCCTTATGTTAGTGACTGTCAGGCTCTTGGCCTTGCAAGGGCAAGGTTCTGGCTTAGTACACTGCAGGCAGGGCTGCTGATCCACGGTGATAGGCTCATCTCCTGTATTGACTATCCCTTCTGAGCTTGTAAATTTTCTTTAGCATTCCATCTTAAACTCTATCTCCCTCTCTCTCTCTCTCAGGGTGTGTGTGTCAGTTTCTCTCTCTTTCCTTCTTGCATTTGGCAGTGATTTGATTTCTTTAGGCTAGTAATTCTGGAAGTGATCCTTTTGTTTAAAAAATCTGGAAGTGGTGATAATTTTGTGCCTTCTGTGCCCAGCAATTCTATAATACTTGTACTAGATATTGGCATTTGGATTCAATTCTGACATTCTTTCAATTCTTGTTTTTTATACTGTCGATAATGATTGTCCATATAATAGTTAAACTGGACTTGAACTTAAACAACCCATACTCTGAACGTGCAGAGGATGTTAATGAAATGTGCTGAACATTTAAGTACCCATCACTGTTCCTACTTGATTTTTCTTTGTGCCTTTACAATTGTGTCGATCTCTAAAGAACCATGTATAATCGGTGTTCAATTCAAAGCTTCATAAGATGAAATCACACGCAGCTTGGGGGATAATTCAAATAAGAAAATTAAACAGTCAAAACTTGCAATGTAGTAGTCGTTGGCTTGTATCGTTAGATGTTTTCATTTTTTGACATGGAGGTACGAGTTGTGGGAAGTAACTGCAATCTGCAGATGGCAGCTGCTACAAACAGATACTTTCTTAATTTGAACAACCATATGATGAATGAAGAATACTTTATTACCTCTTTTGATTTGTTATTAACTTATGGTTAACCTTTCTCCACAAAAGGTTACAATTCTGGAGATAATTTTGGATGTGTCAGTTTTGCAACAATTTCTTGATTTTTAGTTTTGTTCTTGATTTGTGCCATTTGGTTACCAGCCTCAGCCTTTGCAATATACCCCTCGATTTTGAAAACCAGAGAAACGAGTAAATCAAAAAAAAAAAAAAAAATCAATAGACAGAAAGCTGAAATGATAACAGCATAACTACTAATAAATGGGTATTGATCAATTTCAAATTGTCATGTCCAAACAAATAGTGTCTCCCATTCTCCCCTCTTTACAGATCCAGATTAACAGAAAGGGAGCAGAAGGCAAAGCAAATAAAATGAATGGATCAATCGACATGATGTTCAGACCCAAATTAAGGTATATATACTTACACATATATAGCAGATATATATATAAACAGAATCCAACCGAATACAGGCAATGGCAGCCAGCAGCAGTCTCTTGGCCTCCTCTCCCGCCGATCCTCTTCGAATTCTACTGCAGGTAGTAGGCGAAGAAGGAGAGCACGGAGGCGCCCAGCACGGCGCCGAGGGCCGGGAAGGCGGCCGAGGAGGCGCTGGTGGGGGCAGGGGCCGGTGCCTCGGCGGCGAGGGCCACGGTGGCCGAGGCGGCGACAAGGACGGCGCAGACGACCTTCTTCATCTCCATCGCGACGACTTGATCGATGTGGTGGGTTGCCGAACGGATCGGAGACGAGGAAGAGCGAAGGGCGCGCGGCAGGCTGATTAGCAAGATGGACGATCAAAGGATGATCGCACCTGCTGTTATCTGTTGCGCCCCCTTGCTCTTGTAGATAGCTTGCTTGCCTGGGGAATGAAGGAGGGGGAGGGTGGGTTCTTATAGCTGGATTAGCCCGCTAATCTTGGTGTGGGGATGCCATTGCCATGGGGAGGGAGACGGCGAGAGGTAGGTGGTGGTCAGTCGCTAATTGCCATGTGGAAGAGGAGCCCGCGCGCGCGACGTGTGGGCTGGGCATGTGCTGGAGAATGAGTGGGCGGGAAGCAAGTTTGTTGAGGACGAGACAATGGAATCAGTCTTTTAATTTCTCTCCTGTTCTTAGCCGGGTTTGAATTTGAATATGTATATATACGTATCTTCTGGCCGTCTGTGCTTAATTTATTGGGAAACTGAAAGCTAACAAATGTCGGTTGATCTTTCACTGTATTTGAAAGTTTCAGGGAAGCCTCCTATTATCACGCACGCGTGGCATCAACTAACCGCCTTGTTTAAAACTGCAATCATGTCTACAAAACGCTAAAAAAAAATAATTAGACCTTGACCACTGTATTTTTTTTTTTAGTTGTATCAAGGAATGCAAGAAGTATATATGTGCTCCTTTGACTAGAGTACATTGTCTTAATTTGCTTTTAAACATGGGCGACATGTAAGGTGATTCAAAGAATTGTTTGGATTGATACTTTTAGTTTAGCAATTAGCAATAGCAATACTCCATTTGATATATATTAGTTTCTTTCTATATTCTCATATGGAACCATGAACTCTTGAAGTGATCATTTATGCCTTTCAATTTTTCAAGTGGTTCATTTTAAATGCACTTTCGCCAACTTAAAAAGCCGAAGCACCCTTCCGATCATTTCAAGAGCTCATGGATCTAGATGAGAATATAAAAGAAGTTTAAGAATCTTACGTGCATTTGACTTTAAAAGAAATAACCAGAGAACAAAACATAACCCAGTATATGTCAAAAAGAAGATAATACCCAGGAAGCCAAAAAAAAATGTTTTTTAAAAATGTTTCAACTATGTCATGATGTGAATCAATGACCAGAAATGATTGGTCCATGCCCAGTTACTACATTCGCTTATTTTTCACCCATACAAATAAGTACTATTATGATTCTAACTTTTCTAAAACGTATATGAAGCTTTCCAAGACACGGTGGCAAAAATGATCTTGACAAGTTGTGATATTTTTCATGGCCTGCAAACGCAAGAACATAACCAGTTCAACGTCCGAGCAAAATCAATAATACCGGTGTCCAATAATGGCATTTGGCTTCTTAATAAAAAAATACGCATGAAGTCATGTTCTTGAAGAAATAATGGACATTTGGCATCACATTTTCCCCCTTTTTGAAAGGTCAATTTCTCATCATAGTATGTCAACTAAGGTTCAAATGGGGAGCTCTGCTCCAGAGTCTTTCTTTCAAAAAACTAAGGTTCAGAATATTGGTTTTGGAAAAGAGAAAACAAGGGGGAAAACGAGCTGAAATCAAATTCAATCGAACAGATAGATACTAGCTCAGCCCCTCAATCAGCCGGCAGGTGGTGGGTTCAGTGCGCATGCAGCCTGAAGACTGTTCGTTCCAGACTGTTGCAATCTCCTCCAGCTTTATATTTCCATTGAGGTATCCATGAAAGCACATTCGTACGTTTGTTGCATTGTTGTTAAACACTTGAGTTAACCACCGATTAGTACCCTACCATCGCTACTAATCATGCTGACAGCTAGCTAGCAGTGATGAGAGCAACACATCCGTAGCTAGCGAGAGATTCCCAATTTGTCCATGGAGGGACGGCAACAAACACAACCCAGATACTGGCTCTCTGTACTCCTTCTATGATGAAGACTATTACAATCAGAACACATTTTACAGCCTGGAATGGCCATTCGTGAAATTCAATTAATCGTATGGGAGGGGCCAGCAAGAGCTCTTCCGAACATGCTAGGAGAGGGGGCGGTCGAGGCGCCGCACATGCCACCGAAGTCCGATGGACGGCGGTGACTATGCAGTATACCTAGCGAGTAATAGTGTTTAATCCCCTTCGGTTAGGGATGATTGATCTGATTGTACAACTCTACCATTCTCCTTAGGACGTCATTCATGACGCGTCGTTGTAACCTTCACTAGTTTTATCTTAATACAAAACGTGTGCAAACCTTTTGCATATTCAAGAAAAAAAACACATTTTCAGGAAAAAAAAGTAGAATAAAGCAAAAGCGTCTGCAGCTTAGCTTGTACAGCTCATTGGGGTTGATTGGCCAACCCAATCAGATATTCAGCCTGGAATGGATGGATGAATCTGGCCGAGAAGGGTGGTTCAAATTGTGTCTGAACAGATTCATACTTAGATGCTTGCGCCCTTAATCATGCGCCTAACAAAGCTCTATTATAGTTAGAGTATGCATTGATCCATTATTTGATACTCCATTCCTAATTATAAATCGCTTTAACTTTTTTACATAGAATTTGCTACGTATCTAAACATATGTTATATTAGAAAAAAACGACTTATAATTTGGAACAAAGAGAATAATAGTTAGCCAATAAGAGTATGACTGTCGGATATACAAAAGTGATACTTCACCTCCATGTACATGGATCGACTACTCGGGCTTGTGCAGATTGCATAATTCGTGAGTTGAATCATAAGGATAGAACACTCTTTGTTTCTCACTACTGTAGAAAGCAACAGTGGCGCGTACACTAGAGACGGTGGTCTGTAACCGTCACAGAACCTATAGACGGGTTATGTAAATAATTGTCTCTGGTTTATTAGTACGCAGTTGGAACACAATAGTTAAATATTGTATCGGAGTAAATAGCGAGGTGACAAAAGAATTTGTTCTAGGACGTGGGTTGAGACAGAGCGACCCAATCTCTCCATATTTGTTCCTGTTGTGCGCAGAGGGCTTCTCAGCTTTACTGGCCAATGCAGAAGAGGAGGGGAAATTACATGGTATACGCATCTGCTGAGGGGCACCATCCATCTCCCACCTATTGTTTTCTGACCATTCGCTCATATTGTGCAAAATGAATGAACAGGAGGTGGAGAACTTAAAGGCGCTCTTGAAAGTATATGAAGACTGCTCAGGTCAAGTTATTAACATCAACAAATCAGCGGTCATGTTCACTACCAACACTGGGGAGAATAAGAAGAGGAGGGTGGGGGAGATTATGCCCATCCATGTCGACATGGGAGATATTATGGGATGACACTTTGATAGCAAAGGTCGGTTCTTGGTTAGATCGGCTTATAAAGTGCATAGGGCAGTACTAAGAAGAGCCCAACAATCCAACAGGCCGGGTGGAGCTGAAGGAAGTCCGGGAATAGATGATTTTGGAAGAGTTTATGGAAACTAGACCTCCCACCAAAGGTAAAACACTTCTTGTGGAGAATGAGTCATATCACTCTAGCGGTACGTATCGTTTTGAGAAGAAGAGACATGGAACTTGACACAAGATGTTGCATGTGTGGGAGATTTGTGAATATGGCGGACATTTATTGCTCAAATGAGGAAGTGAGGGAAGTTTGGAGGGAACTTAGCATGGAGGAGATACACTGATTTGGCAACAGCATGTTCGGCAATGCAGATGATGGAGAAAATTTTCAAGCTTGCACCGACATAGCAAACTATGACCGTGATGCTGCTGTGGCTATGGTGCAAGGAGAGGAATAGATGCAGAGAGGAGGGACGCAGAAAAGATGGCCGAGATTTGGCATACATAGTGGCTGCCCGCACTGATATACTAAATAAGCCGGTGCAACCATCTCTATTGCCGAATTTGAGTCAGACCAACAAATGGAACAACCCAAGGCAAGGGCAACTAAAGATCAATTCTATGGATCCTTCTCTCAGGTGATTGGTGCAGGAGCCTGGGGATACGCCATCAGGGACGATCATGGCATAGTATGGAAAGCTGGTGCATGCGGCCAAATATTTTTTCCAAAATGCCTTTCATGCTAAACTATTGGGCTGTTTGAAGGACGGAAGATGGAAGCACAATTGGGCATCAGTCAGGTTGTCCTGGAAACAGGCGCACAAATGTTAAAGGCGGCTATAGAAGGGGATGAATACCGTCTGTCTTCAATGGGCGGTATCATCGAGGCGAATGATCATCCAAAAGGTCAAGCATGTGAAGGATTTCCCATGCTACGTCATTAGTTATTGTCCACGTTTTTGTAATAAATTTGCACATTCTTTTGCTTCTTTGGGTTGTAATCTGCCCGGTGGTGAGCAAACCACAAGGCACGTTGTACCTCAAGCACCTGAGAATCTGGTGTCCAGTGATTTAGCCATGACAAAGGAGTAATGAAATGATCTCCAATTCAAAAAAAAAGGTACATAGTCAGAACGACTGAGATGATACCATATTGGAGACGGGCCTTACTGCACGCCGTCTCACATATATCAGGGACAAATCTGGTTATTAGGATTGGAAAAGCAATGAATTAATAAATAATGTCCTCTTATATTTTGTCTTTAGATATATGGTACAAGGGAGCGTATCGTGTGCAATTGTGATTCGTGTGCAACGTTTGCAACTTCCAACCACAATCACTAGATCTTGATCTGATGGCTAGTTTGAGAGGTGAGAAACTTTAACACTTAAACCCCCACCATTACTGTCGTGGTCTAATATCGGGGGTATGCCACGGACACAGTACGATCGTATGGCTCGTGTGGAGCTCCGATGGCCTAGCTCAAGGGACACAAGACGCAAGGTTTATACTGGTTCGGGCAAATCGGTGCCCTAGTCCAGTCTCCAGTTGGAGTCACTATGTGGCCGAGCTCAAATGCTCGTGATCGGGAGAATACAAGCTCGTTCGAGAGAGGGAGGCCGGCTCCCAAGTCTCTGTAAGTAGTGTGTGTTCGAACGAGAGAGCGATGGGAAGAAGATCGATCCCCCTCTCCCGGTGGCCAAGGCTCTCCTTTTATAGTCGTAAGGGGAGGATACATGGGTGCCACCAGGAGAAGGACTAAAGATGTGAAGAATATAAAATAGAGGGGGTAAAGTGCAAAAGTCGCCTGGTTTGCCGGGCACGCCGGGCTGTCCGGCGTGCGCACGTCGTTGCCGCCCTACCCGGTAGTCTGCTCGTCGGTCGTCATAGAGTCTCGTAGGGGCGGCTCCATATTTCGATGTGCCGTACGTCCATCCACCGAGCTCGGAGCTCGTTGGTTGGTGACGGAGGGAACAATGAGCTCGTCGCGCCGCCCGGCCATAAATGCGCGTACTTCGTGTCGCAAGAAAACGTGTGGACAGGAGAGCTCGGTCGCCGTTGCCGAGGTCGTCGTTGTCTGGTAGTGGTTGTCCGTAGCGGTTGTCGGGAGGCGGATTCGGCATCTGGGCCGATACGTCGTGCCCGTCAGGGGCATTGATGTCCGCTGCCGGTACGTAGCCGCGGCGCGTAGCTGTGGCTACGGACGGTGCCGCACAGCTACGGCACTCGAGTGCCTCTGGCCGAGTACTGTAGATTGGACTTTGCCCGATCCCTCGTTGGGATGTGCGGTTCGTCGGGTACGTGGTCCTGGAGACTTGCGAGCTCGTAACCTTCGCGTCGTTCCGAGCTCCGAGGTCGCGGGATTTGTCCGGATGGGAGCGCGAGCTCCCTAGCTCGTGAATTCCCCGTACTCCGAGGTCCGAGGTCGTGCGAATCGGAGATAAGTCGTGCGGCCTCCGGGGTCGCGGGATTCGTCTTTGGAGAGAGCGAGAGGCGGAGATCGCCCGAGATATGCGCCCGTATGACGGCGCGGGCGGAGATATGCGCGTACGGGTGCGCGCTCCGTCATCCGAGCTCGTACGAGACGGAAGGAGCTCGTGCGAGGCGGAAAGAGCTCATGCGGAAGAGCTCGTACGCGATGGAAAGAGCCCAAGCAGACCCGGAGGTCGTATGTGCCGAGGCGGTGGGCGCGCATGGTGCCGAGCAAGGCATAACACGGCTCATTCGACTTCGTAGTCGTGCGTGGCGGACCTCGGGCCCCGCCTTCTGAGCTCGTGCGAGGCGGAGTTAGGCCGAATGCTGTTATTGCTTTTACCGCGATTAGTCGTGTGTTTAGGGTACCCCTGATACAGGTATCCCACAATTACTTTTGCTAACAAAAAAAGACCACTAATCCCAGGCACCGTGACGGACGTTTGCCTGCTCCGTTCCGTCGATCCATCTACACGCGCGCCGCCAAGGGTCGTGACGCCGCCTTGGTACAACGTGCCGCATGTGCAGAATCGTCGCGCCGCCCTGCGCAGGATCGAGAGCAGGATATCGCCGCGCCGCTCTGCGCATGATCGCCAGCAGGATCGCCGCGCGCCAGACGGTTCCGGCGCGGCTAGCGCTGCCATCAGCAAGACTCGCCGTTTTGTTACGTGGACGGTGGACGTGTCAGGACTTCTCCAAAAGCCACCCCGCCTGAATGAGATTGTTTATTTAAGAGATTAACCACTCCATAGACACGTTAATGACAGCAGACGGTGGCCACCGCGGCTAGTGCTGCCATCAGCAGAAACAAGCAATGCTCTTATCATTCTCTTATCATTCGGTACAGCTCAACGTTACTGCATCATGATCCGATACAGAGCTTGTTTGTTTGTGCACGTGATGACAAGCAAAGCAACAAGATCAAATCATTGACACACAATCAAAAAATCATTGTTATTACATATGATGACATAAAGAAAACAATCACCCATCAACCTTAAACCCTACAGCTCCATCGGCGATATCACGACCCTCGGCGGCGCGCGTGTAGATGGATCGACGGAACGGAGCAGGCAAACGTCCGTCACGGCGCTTGGGATTAGTGGTCTTTTTTTGTTAGCAAAAGTAATGGTGGGGTTTAAGTGTTAAAGTTTCTCACCTCTCAAACTAGCCATCAGATCAAGATCTAGTGGTTGGAAGTTGCAAACGTTGCACACGAATCACAATTGCACACGATACGCTCCCATGGTGGCCGGGAGACAATAGGTAAAAGATGACGGCTTGCCTGTAAGCATTATGGACCGCGAGATGTTCTTGAAATCCTACATTCGTTCCAATGAGTCCGCTGTTGTGGATTATGTGGAAAGCGTGTTTAATCATTATGCAAAGGAGCGGAATAGCCTTATACTGGTTATTGGTGGTAATCATCTCGAAGTGGAACAAGATCCTTTACCTTGATTCTGACAGATCAAAACAACGGATCATACCATGTTGAAATCAGTGATTAACCAGTAATTTTATCTTGATCTGCATTTGGATAATTTATAAGTGGTAAACATACTAGCCACATGGTCACGCTGCATGATTGCAGGGCTTATGGTCTTTCTAATTACAAAAAGAAGTCATCTACACTTTCACATGCCACTAAATTCACAGTATTAAGATTTTTGTTGTGTTTAAAAGTTAATTCATTTTGAATTGGTGCCAGTATGCACCGATGCTTTTCATGCTTAATTTTTGCAAGTGACAACACTCTTGTGGCTTCTACACTGCACATCACATGAGCTTAGCAATGGCGGCTGCAACTTATGAAGATCCTTCAGTATAAACTGCTTGTACGTGCCCCTGGAGCTAGAAATGGCACCTCTCAGTGCTGATTTATTGTTTGTACGTCTTATCTGAAAGGTTGTGTTTGTATGCAAGGATTTTGAGGTGTCACACAAGCCCTAGAATTAAGTGTGCTGTGGGGAATCTGAGAAGCTATTGCCTCATTCCTGACGTCACAACTGGAGAAATAATCGGCTGCAACTTTGATGCTTAGGAATACGGAAGATGCAGATGAGTATAACTGAGGTCGCAAAGAGGTCAAAACAGTTTTGCCTCAAAATCAAGTATAACCTGCTTATAATCCAATGAAGGGCGTACTTGGATGCATCATTTTGGTTCTGATCCTAGCATCTCGAGAAACCTAAGACCATTTGGTTTCAAGGACTTTTAGCCAGTGAGACTAAAAAAAAAAAGTGTATTTCAGTTCTAGGAAATCAAATAGGGAGAGATTTTTTTTTTTTGAGACTTTTTAAAGTCGGTAGAAATATCTTTAGCGATTCTTTTTTAAGAAGTCGTGGGATTAAAAAAATTCCTATAACTTTTAAACCAAATAGAGCCCAAGTCATTAAGACGATTTGTGATGTCATATTTTCGAACTGTTCCGAGCGTTAGGAACAGGATTGTAGACGTGGAGGAAGGGTGCGGCTCGTATTAAGCCGATCAATCCTCTAGTGTCTCGCTCGCTTGCCTCCTTCCCTCCAAAATTGTTGTTTTTTTTTTCCCGTGAAGTACCAGTGTACCACGATTGTTCGATTCTGTCATTGCCACTCTTCTAAGTTCTGACCAGACTTGGCGGCAGTTGCACGCGCGCCACGCGCCGTCGGCTGAACGGTCGCCGGAGATACTAGGAGGCGCCGAGCGTCGTCCAACCGTGAACTGTCCAGCCGGTCCGCAAATCTGTTGAAGTTTGAGTTGATCCATCTGATCAGAGCTCGTTTCCCGTTCGATTGATTGCCCCCTGGCCGCGTGGCTCGTGTCAACAAATCCGGTCCCCAACGTGCAAGTTGAATTGGTTAGGGAGGATGCATCAACCCAGGTACGTAACTTGTCTTGTCACGAGTCGCTGGCTCATACACGGACGAAATTAAGAACGTTTGATTTCAACGGAGACCCTAGACGAGCACTTAACATACGCGGCAAGTGGCATTGGAAGTCGTCTGTTCGTTAGTTGACCATATAGAGAGGGGATCCGGAATTTGGAAATCTTGTGGAATAGTACACGCTGGAAGAATAATCGAGCGGGCACGTACGTGCAGTCATTTGGTACGTGAACGAGAGGGACACGTAGTTTGACCACGGGGTTATTTATAATGAATGAACGTGTTCGTTAGGACTTTTGGTGCTCTGTCCCAATTTCCATCTTCCAAGTTCGTGGCATGCCGTGCCAGACCCATACAATTTAGTTTTTGCAAGTGCAATTTTTTCATTGACCGTCCTTTTGTTTTGGATCCTTAATTATTTCCAATCAACCAATTATTCCTAATATTCCCCAATAAATACCTAGCGAAGATTGGACCTGGATCTATTTTAGTGACAAGATGCCATACTAAACTTTAGACCAAAAGTAAATGTGTGATCGTATACGACGGTCACAGTAACCGACTGGCTAATGTGTGCAAGGATGGTCTAACTCAAGGGACAATGCCACGATGTTTATACTGGTTCGGGGCTAATCGGCGCACCCTAGTCCAGTGTGTGGCACTATCCGAGCTCAAATGCTCGTATCGGGGCAAATACAAGCGAGCGAGAGAGGAAAATGAGCTCCCAAGTCTCTGTGAAAGTGGGTGATCGAGGTGTTCTAAGCTGGAATGTGAGTGAGCTGGAGAACTTGCCCTCTTCCAATGGCCGGGCCTCCCTTTTATAGCCGCAAGGGGGGCGTACAGGTGGCCATTGAGAGAGGGACTTAGGAGGAGAAGATATACAAGGTGAAGGGGTGGAGAGGAAGAAGTCCCCTGGTTTGCCGGGCACGCCGGGCTGTCCGGCGTGCGCGCATCGCCGCCGCCCCTAGCCGATAGCCTGCTCGCCGGTCGTCATAGAGTTGTGTAGGGGCGGCTCCATATCCCGATATCGACGCCGACCGCCCGAGCTCGGAGCTCGTCGGTTGGTTCGCGGAGGGAACAATGAGCTCGGACGCGCTTGCCGTTGTCGCCCATGCGCCCCGCCGCTCGTCAGGCACGCAGCGCCCGCTGTCCGCGGTCGGACCTGCGGCGGCGCCGCCCGACCATAAATGCGCGGCGATTTCATGTCGCAGGGAACGCGTGTGGACGGGAGAGCTCGGCGGGGAGCTCGGCCGCCGTCGCCGAGGTCATCCTTGTCTGGTAGCGGTTGTCCGTAGTGCTCGGCGCGGTATGGCGTGATCTGACAAGCCATACCGCGCGTGCCGTCGGGGATCTCGTTCCTCGGACGATATCTTGCCATAGGTTGCGGCGCCCAACCAGTAGTTGCGGCCTCGTTGCCCGACGTTGTGTTCTGAGCCCGTCGTTGGCTGGGAACCCGTGCTACCCGGAGCCCGTTCGAGACGGAAGGGAGCTTGTCGATCGAGCTCGAGCTCGGAATTACCCTATGTACTTATGAGAGCTCGTTCGAGGCGGAGGATGGGCGTCGGTTCAAGCTCGAGCTCGAGCTCGTGCCCAGGGAGCTCGTCCCGAAGGGAGCTCGTTCGAGGTGGAGAGGCTCCCTCTGGCCGAGCTCGGGTTCGATCGGGGTCAGCCTTGATGGTTCGTCTCTTGAATTGGGCTTATCCCGTGATGGGCTTTTGCCGCGGATTTGGCCTAGCTAATTATGGCCAGAATATCTGTGTCCCACAGTAAACCTTACAAAATCCTTTGGATCACCTATCCTTTGAATCTTTTTCTTTTACATTTTTCTCCTATCCCCTATGTCCACGCACTCTGCCTAGTACTCGGTAGATCTGAACATGTGGGCTAAGACCAGTCTCACTGGTTAGTTTTATTGCATTGTATCCAATATAATGGAACTTAGATGAACTCTCACTCTGAATACAAAGCTTCATTCTAGAGTTTCATAGCATTTAATTTTATGACTCATAAATAGTTAATAATCGTGTCGAGAGAGTTTAATCTAGATAACACTCATTTATTCTCTCTCCTAATCAATACAATGATACCATGTCAGACTATGTGGCAACCAATCTACTCCAAATGAAACTTTCACTAAAACTGGCCTAAACTGCAAGAGGAGGAAGAAGTGGACTGGAGCTTGCTTCGTAGTAGCAACAATACTTTGTTTCGCACAAAGTACGCGCACCTCCACGGATCATATCATTAATATCAATATCATGCACCACCTTAACTTTTACGACAAGTGAGGTGACGAAGTAGTGCGCCACTTTTTTTCACCCGAGGGAGGTAAGCTTCTTTTCGACTTGTTTTTCTCTGGTGGATTCAGCGTCTTTAGACTCTCTATACACCTCCGCTTTGCAAAGAAAGTGAGAAGATAGCTAGTGCTGCTAATAATTAATTGGCCAACGCGTTCGGCAAGCCACCACCACAGGTCCTCTCTCCAGTCGTGCCTAAATTCAACGAGCCAGAAAGCCAAATGACCCAGACCCAGGGCACCTCCCTTTCCGTGCGGCCCGGGTCGGTCGGTGGCGTCAGGCCGCCAACAACGGCTGCAACGCGTTGCAAAAGAAGAGGGGTCCAGAGACCCGGAGAGACCCCGCACCGCACAGTCCAGGCGGCGCGCGGCGGCGCGCCCGCATTTCAGTCCGCGTCAAACAACCCCTCCCCACGCCACGCGGAAACTTGCCGGTGGAACGGCCTGGCGTGCGTTCCCACGCCGTACGCGCGGCCCCGGGTCATGGACAAACGCGTCTTTGTCGTGCCGTTCCGTGCCGCCGACGCATTGCCGCCTGCCTTGGTCCTGCCCCCTTGGAACGCAACGCAACGCATCGCGAGCTGGCTGGCTGGCGGGCGTGCGTGCGCGCGCAGAGAGGAACCACGTCCGCGACCGCCGAACCCACGGCCGGTGGCTGACCGCTGACCACGGGAATGGTATGAGCCTAGCTCCAGCTCCACTTTGCCGCCTTCGACGGCCTATAAATCCCTCGCCGCAGCAACGCTCTCCTCCCATCATCGCAGCGCAGCACAAACAAACACCGCGGAATCCGCCGCCACAGCATTTTTGCAAACTGCAGCAAGCTAGCCCTTCAGCATCCGTCTACTGTTCAAGATCCTCAACAAGGCTCTGATGGCTCCCCGCGTCGCCTCCGTTCTGCTCTTCGCCATGGCGGCCGTCCTCGTGGCCTCCGCATCGGCGCAGGAGTTCACGGCGCCTGCGTCTGCGCCGGCGCCAGGACCGGTCGCTGGAGCGGCCTCCGCTCCGGCCTCCGCGGTCGCCGTGGTGTCGTCCGCACTGCTGTCCCTGCTTGTGGCGGCCCTGATGCAGTAGAAGCATATGTATATCATCTGCCGCTTATGTATGATGCTACTATATACATGGTCATGGACATGGAGTAGTAGGTTTTGTTTCTAGATTATTTGAGAGGGAATTTGATCCAGTGTTGTTGCTGTTCCTCATTCTTTTTGTATCATATATATCTGTGACATTTTTATATATATGAATAAAAGTTGGATGGTCTATTGCATACTTTTTATGGATTTTTTTTTCTGGGTTTGTTAGGAATCAGAAGCTTTTTTTCTGCTCAGTGCTCACCTTGTCCTGCCTCTGCTAAGTTACCGCAGGCTATGTTGTGCTGCTCACCTTCATGAGGTCGTTTGCTGGATAGTAGGTCGTATTTTGGTTCACAATTTGTTTCTCATAAAAAAAAGAAATCGTATAAATAAAAAAATATTTCTTTTAAAAAATCAGAACTATTTGTGGTTAAAGAATAACTTAAACACAACTCATTTTAACTTGTTCAGCTTAAACATCTAATTCTAAAATTTACGGTTGCTAATACAGAGGGGCCAGGGCAAGAATCAGAATCACATGAAAACCAGCTAATTGTCGTTTCTCCTTGCTAGGCATAAAAATGAGAAACGATTCTAGTGATTCTCGAGTTAAACATTTATCGTCTAACCCGTTTGCCAGAAATTGAAATTCTACCAATTATCGTAATAATTATAAAGGTTTCTAGTTGTACCCAAAAGTCGTAGGGAAAGAATAAAAACCAAAATTTGCATATGGTCAAAATTAAATTACAGTTTTTAGTGGCAGGTAAAAGAAAGCATAAAAGGAAAAATAATCGATTTGGTAGCTCGTTGATTGAAAAAAGGAACAAAATCGTAATTTTTTTTATCAAGGAAAAAAGAAACAAACTCTTAGCTATGTGACGACAATTAAGAGCTAAAGGAGTTGATGTTGTCAAGCAAAAAAGTGCCGACGATTTGGCCAGAGACTAGAGTACACTGAAGAACTATGCAACCGATGACTGCATTCAATTACCATCCTGTTCTGTTCATTTGCTATTTTTCTCGTACATTTATGTAGTATATAAGCAAAAATTGTCATCTTGTCATACATTTGTTCTGTATATAAGCAAAAAACTGATCTTAGTTCACCTGCTACTAAGAGGACCTTCCACAGCAAGACATACATGAAAAGCACCGCTTACGCTCACATTCAACAATGCTGCATTACAATTGTTATTCTTTGTTTCATCTGCTATACTCTTTTTTCTGTATCTCAAGTAATACAACCAAATGACCTTATTCGACCTATTGGAGTATTGATGCAGTACCCTTCCACAATATGCAAAGAACATTGAGGTAAAAGGGAAGTAAACTTATACGCCTGCCGTTTACTTGGCCAGGAAATGTTCTGCTACTCTGGTGGCATAGAAGACCAGCAATTCATACATAGAGCCACATTTAATGAAGTCTATATATAAACAGTATTGCTTTTGTTTTGGTATTCAAGCACAATTGTTGTCAGATTTCTTTCCATTGTCCTCGGATCAACAGTGCTTTGAGGTAATCGCAGCGTCTACAGGACCATAGAGATCTTCAAACTTTCTGCATTGAAGAGAGTGTTCAATATCAGGCATGCAGCAAAAGATAAAAGATTATGCAAGTGAATTATGAAAGGTAAAAGAAAAGGAACAGCGAGTTTTTATCGCACAAGGATTGCCTTATTTTTTTTGAATAAAAGGTTTCAAGGATTGCCTTATTTCAACTGGCGACAAAGCAACCACCACTAGAAGGAGACAAAGCTTTCCGAAGATGCCTCAAGCTAAACTGCTCTTCAGAATATTGTAAACAATTGGTGGATAACGATATCCCAGAAAGCCTGGTTGCAAATGTTTCAGTTCACTTGGTCAAATGATGAGGAAAATGATTTTGTAAGAATGAAACACCAAATGAATGAAAATTTGTGAACAAAGAAAATGAATGCAAGACCAAGTGAATATTGATGAAGAGAGAAGAGTTAAGGGCATATAATTGCAAAGACCCTAATACACCTATACTACATCGAATTGCAAATTTGGAACTGATCAATGATGCTGCAGAACTATTACCGAACTCCTGCACAAATAAAAATGGCATTTCTATGCATGCATTGCATAAAGATTATTTGGCCAGAAATAGAATCTTAATGCAGACTGGGTACAAAAAGGGGATCTTACATTTGATGTGTATACAGCTGCTGGTCCCTAAAGATGCATCCTACTGAGGAAGTCTGATAACCTGGAATACACAAACAAGGTGGTGAGAGGGCAAGTTGAGTGTGAAAAAGTTCATGAAACTTGATAGAGAACACAAACCTGATATCTTTTTGCAATTACTGTACTTCCATCATCAGCATCAAGATGCCGCAGTACAACCTCTTCCAAGCGGCCATCTCTGTAGGCATGCTGCAAAACATGCAGGCTACAAGGGTTCAGTGTTGACTGAAAACAATGGGCTTTACTGAACAGCTAGCATTACAGTTTACACTAACAAATTACCCACGTGAGCCACACAGGAAAAATAATAATCATAAGAATTGAATTTTCCTGCACCTTCAAATAGCTATTTAAGAACATCAGCAGTGAGCACAATACACTCTACTGCCAATGAACAAGAATCAAGAATTGTACAACTCTCAAGTTTCAACCATGTATAATGAATATGCTAACTAAAAAAGTTACAACATGAATATGTAGAAATTTTTATACCGGCAATAACATGAAACAAGATTGAACTAAAGAGGAGCTGATGCCAGAACTATCATTATTGAAAAGTATAAAGAACCACCAATGGAACATCATCATGCAAAATCCAAAAATCATAGAAACGATGATGAAGATGAATATATTACTTAGGACAAAACTTGCTTCAGGTTGTAAGAATAAAGGATTAAAACACACATAAATAATGTTTTCTTCAGCCAAGCTATACTACAAATTATACTCCCTCCATTCCAAATTATAAGTCGTTTTGGCTTTCTAAGTACATAGCCTTTGCTATGTATATAGACATAGCAAACATTTAGGTGCATATCAAAAGCTTTGTACCTAGAAAAGCCAAAATGACTTACAATTTGGAATAGAGGGAGTACATTTTATTTTGGACAAATTACTGTGTTCAGCAACTTCTACAAAACTGATCCAATGCCTTGCCAGCACATGGTCAGGGTGCTCAAGTAGCTTAAAAGAAGGAAAACAATAAAATGGAGCAATCGAGATTCCACACAATGCCAATAGTCAGGTCACTTGTGGGTTGAGTCTTCCTAAGTTTCTGTTGGCGCTCTTATGTCTCACAATCACAGATCATGTTACCTATGGAAGGCTAGTTGCTGTGGTCTAGTGTTTCCCTTTGTGTGTGTGTTGTGTGTTCCATTCCACCACCACAAGTCAGGTGCCTCCCTCCATGAAATAGGAAAACAAGCTTCCATTCAGACCCAGCCTCCCTCCAGAAATAAACAAAGGAAGGAATAAGGACTCAACGATAATCTTAGTTCAATGTAATTACTACTTGGAAGCAAACACAGAAGTTGTGAAGCTCCAGCCATTTTCCAGCTAGAGCTCTGTTTAGTACTACTAGATCAGTTATTACACATAAGCAGAAATGAAACAGTCAGGTAATGGGATCTAAAACTCTTGATAGCCAAAATGAAATTTGGTTTCCAGACCTCAAAGTATGTCAGCTGCATTCAATTCACATATCCATAGCATGTAAAAGACAATATTCTTACCCCTGTAGAAACAACTTGTTCCAAAGGGGCATGAGCCAGTCCCAAAGTCAAGTACTTGCAATCAATTGACCTGCAAAATTCATCTTATTAGAAACTAAGAAATTAGTAAAGTGATAAGGCAAAAAAGTAATATTCACCCAATCATATTAAAATGCTCCTCATAAAACATATGTTAGATGTCATCTTCTAGTATATTACTACCATGGTTCATCAAATGAGTTACAAGGCGCTTAGGAAGGAATACAAAAATATTTGTGACATTATAATTTCAGCTTTAAAATACAATATGAGCCGAATAAGAGGCATCTTGCTAAAAATCGAATACAGATGGGAATATAAATCTTACTTGAGCTTGGATTTGTAGCTTTCTGTGATCTCCTCTTTCTCTTCCTTTGAGAAGTACCAAAGAACACTTGGAATGACATAGTATGAAAGTTTCCGACATATTGGACAAGCCCTCAGTGCTGAGTTCACATCCATACCAGATGCAGGTGAATTGCTACGCCAATTTCTAATGCATCCAATACAGAAAGGATGATCACATTCGGATAACAGTCCAAACTTCCTTTCAGCAGCTGTAGGCTTTGAAAGCACACGATCCAAACATACACTGCATTCTATTTCTTGGCTGCGTTTCAGAGCTTCAAGGCGTTTGTGATTTTTCTCACATAACTTGGTATGCTCCTCCCTCTCATCAGGACGATGAGGATGCAAGCACATTTTTCCACAGGTTGCACACAGATCTCCATGCATTTGAGGGCACCCTTCCCCATAAGGACAATTACCAGCAGCAGCAAAAGAACAAATAGGCAGATCCGCAGGTTTCAGTGAGGTCTGGTTTAGCAAATTTCGATTAGAGGACCAGTCAATTCCATCATCTGAAACAATGTCATGTTGAAAATCATTTCTCCATGCAGGCTTACTGGCAGAATGTGCCAACACATCCACAGATATCTGATGTCTTTGGTTGCTTGAATCAGTTTGGTGTCCCATGTGAGGTGGATGACTGTAACTTAAATGTTGAAGAGAAGTAGATGTGACACGTCTTGCAGCACTTGACGTTGAGGGTGGCGGTGGCACTGTGGGGTTACGAGAAACTTTGACATGGTCATATCTGCAACGGCTACCATACGAGCATGCACCTTTCTGGTAGAATGTGCAAACCTGATGTGAAAAGTGTAACAGTAAGATACACCAGAGCACTTACGACTGTAACTCCAGATAAAACTGCATGGAATGTTACTAAACATTACATTATTTGCTTGATCACTCCAGTTGTGGGAGAATTCACAGTACTCTCCTTTCAAGCAAGCTCCATGCATGAAGAACTTGCAAAGAACCCTGATAACAAAAGGAGCAGTGAGCAAAGAACTAAAATTGTTGGTTTCATCCTGGACAGAATAATTCCAGACCAGTTTGAAAAATACTTTATCAAGTAAACAAGATGAAATATCTGAATCAAGGCTTCATACTTAAAACAATCTGAGTAAAAATTACAATGTTTGGCACATTCATTCCTTTCTTGCCAAAACATTGGCAATTTCAAGTGTCAAAATGTTCACCTGGTAGTCCTTGGTAAAAAAAAATGTTGTTGCTAATGAGTCGAAACATTATTATACACATAACTATATGACCTCCACCAAGTACTACTGAACTAACTTTACCATACATTGTACTGTATCATGATCACAAACATAACACCCTCAATTGCCCTGATTATGATCATGACCGAATTTTGACAAGGCTAAATATGGTACCAACTGAACACTTTACATTGTCTAGCTATTCATATATTTCTTATTATTCTCTAGCAGCAAAGAAAATGTCTGCTATGCCAGAGCAATAGAAGCCATTCTAGGCAAATACTCTTACAAGTTATACACAGAGTATGAACACATGATACAAGGTTGAATTATCATCACAGTAAAAGATATCCTACTTATACAAGCATAAAACATTAATACTGGTCCCAATATATTTTGTTTTTAGCTGCTGTTTCTTGCTAACCACTCTCAGCACATATAGGAAAATGGGTGCTTCCACCTTTTTCACAGATAAATAAACATCATCATTTTCCTTTGTCATTTGTTTAGAATAAATACTAACTAATTTTTCAGTTACACAAAAGAAACCGCGATTCGTCACCCGCAGCATGGCCAGTAAATTACAGAATCAAATAAACGACATATGCAACATAATTAAACAAAAATGATCTATTGGATTTATTTTAATTTAATGCAATGAAATAGTATATGGTAATAGGCGTTACACCCTAAATCAACACCACTGCTTTATCCACAAACAAAATAGAAATGCAATCTTCCTAACTAACAAGCATCAGCAAGGCACAAAACCATGTGGCCCATGCTTCATTCATAACGCTTGGAGCACTGAAGACCTAAAATCAGGCATTGCAGGCATTACATCACAAAGGTACTTAGGCAGCAGGTCAGTTTGAGCTAGCTTCCAACTCAATCCCAAGTTGAAACTCCCAACTAGATACGAATTTTATCGGCTGCGACCACAACCAACCCTAACCCTAAGGCACCTAGCCGAAGCTCAATCAGCCTCAATACAACCGCTCACCACTACATTCATCCATCCAAGACCCCAACGTGGCTTAACAGCACCCCAGCACCGATCCATTCCGGCCTCCAAATCGCACACAGCTAAGAGGATCGAATTCAAACCGAATCGAGAGAAATTACTTCTTAGTCGACATGGCCGGGCCAAACCGATCGGCCCCGCGCGGCTACGAGAGGCGAGTAACAGCGCCGTCACCTAGGCTTCGCCGCTGAATCGAATCCTTCTTCCCACCACGTCGCCACGGGCTAGGGATTGCTTGAAACTGGTGTGCCCCTCTCTCCTCGCGCTTGTCGCGTCGCCTTTTCGGGCTTCGCTTTGCGGAACCGCGTCCCGCGGGGTATCGAATCCGGAATGATTCCCAGAAACAGGAGGATAGGAAATGACAGGTTTGCCCCCCAGTGGTGGAAAACAGGGAGGCTTGCAGGAAAGGCACAATAGTAATTTGGGGATAATACGAGAACAATAATAAAAATTTGTGGAAAATATTTTTTTGAGCATATAATTTGTGGAATATATGAGAACCACATTCCTTGACTAATTGAGACTTCAAATAAAGAAGCACTTATATAGCTTTTTCAAAAAAGAAAGTACTTATATTAGCTTGTAAAATATAAGTGTTCCCTCTGTCCCTATTTAAATTAATTGTCGTTGGAGAGATGGATTTAAGAATCAAGGCAAGAAGTGAAAGACTGAATATCGCTATGGTTGCCATGACTGTTGTTTTGTAAAGTGCACACGCCTGTGGTGGTGGGAGAGAAATACTGGGGAAAGGTGCTAGTGCGCTGGGGAGAGAAATACTGAGGGCAAGTGCTTTTTTTTTTTTTTGGAAATGGGAGCTTTTATTGATTTCAAGAAATTACATCAAGGTGATACAATGTCTTAAAACACTCCGGCCTCTCGCCCTTGGGCACACAGACCTTTGATATTTTAATAACCATACACATTAATGACCGGCCAATCCTAAGACTAGACCGCCACCCATGCGCCCTGAAAAAGTCCTCTACCACCCTCTCCAAGAACCGAGAGGCCGCTACAAGCACCTCTGGGAAGAAGGCCGTTCTTGAGGATAGCCCATGTACGGATTCGGTGCATGATCGAGTAGAGTACCCGCAAAAAGAAGAATGTTTGTTTTCAAAACCCTTTGCATTTCGCAGAGCCGGATGGACCAACACAAGGTCGCCGCGCCAACAAGAACAAGTGGTTTAAATTCTTTTGGTATTCCATTCAGCCATCCCCAAAATAAGTTATTTATACTAGTAGGCTTCCTTAGACCCCAAAGCTGCGTGAATCGCGTGGCCCATACCATCCTCGTAAAACGACACTCAAGGAACAAATGTTGTATCGACTCATTTTCGTGACGTAAACAACACTTTAGAGATCCTTGCCGGGCCGTTTAGCCAGATTATCTTTAGTGAGGACAACACCCGCCTAAGATACCAAAGGAATATTTTAATTTTGAGGGTATTTTTAATTTCCATAAATGTTTGTTGACATTAGGTGCGTTTTTTTGCTGATCCCCGATAATGTGATTTAACCGAGAAGACACCTTTGTGGTCAAGGTCCCACTTGAACTCATCATTCTCCTGGCTAAGATTGATTTGTGCAAGGCGATTGACTAGATTATTCCACATTGCTAATTTATTGCCAACTAGATCCCTACGCCAGATAGATTAGGCGTTGGTGAAGCAAGCACCTCGAAGCCCAGATCCTCGTTTTTTTCCTAGCGATGTTATATAGTTGCGGGTATTGTTGTCGTAGAGGCCTATTACCTAGCCAACGTGTCTTCCCAAAATCTTATACGTGACCCATCTTTTATGACGAACGATCCGAATTTGAGGAAATCCCTTTTAACCTTCATCAGGTTTGCCCAAAAATGAGAATCCCCGCTTTCCAATGGACTTGCACTAAAGGTTTAGTCCCTAGATACTTGTTGCGTAGGATCTGTTGCCATGTTCCTTCTGTTGTCA
Source organism: Hyparrhenia diplandra (assembly GCA_015847255.1). Lineage (NCBI taxonomy): Eukaryota > Viridiplantae > Streptophyta > Magnoliopsida > Poales > Poaceae > Hyparrhenia > Hyparrhenia diplandra. The sequence goes on from JADLZK010005498.1 coordinate 24,012, forward strand.
ACAGGCGATACAACCATTTGCTGAGCAAGGCGATATTTTTAAGTTCTAGATTTTGTATCCCTAAACCCCTCGTTTCTTTGGGTTGGTAACGGGATATCCCATTTTGCTAGACGGTATTTCCTTTTTTGCTCGTCGCTCGCCCGGAAGAAGCGTGACCGAAAGTAATCCAACTTTTTCCGAATACCTTTTGGAATCTCAAAGAAGGACATCATGTACAATGATAGGCTGCTGAGAACGGAATTGATTAGAGTTAACCGCCTCCGGTGGAGAGGTTTTACCTTTCAATTTGCTGAGGCGTTTTCAAACCGTTCTTGTATCTTCAGCCAATCCGAATTTGACAGATCTCCTATAATGTATCGGAATACCTAAGTATCGAATTGGGAAGTTACCAGTGTTGCAGCCAAACAACTCCCTATACTGATTCTCGGAATCCTTTGCCTCTCCAAAACAGAAGATCTCACTTTTATGGAAATTAATTTTGAGCCCCGATAGCTGCTCAAACGCACATAGAATTAGCTTCATATTATGAGCATGCTCCAGGTTGTGTTCCATAAAGAGGATCGTGTCATCCGCATATTGTAAGATTGAAAGGCCGTCCTCGACCAGGCAAGACAACCCCACTTAGCTGATTCTTAGCTTTTTGCTCTTTTTTATAAATAGTGCGAGTATGTCAGCAACTAAATTAAAAAGAATGGGTGACAATGGGTCTCCTTGTCGAAGTCCTTTTTTTGTTTGGAAATAAGGACCGACTTCATCATTTATGTTAATTGCTACACTCCCGCCTGATATGAAGGACTGTATCCACCCGATCCACTTTGGTGAAAAGCCCTTCATCCTAAGCGTTTGCTTTAGGAAGTCCCAGCGTACTTTGTCATATGCCTTTTCAAAATCTATCTTAAAAACTACTCCGCTCTGTTTTTTACGATGCAATTCGTGAACTGTTTCATGGAGGATAACAACTCCTTCTAGGATGTTCCGTCCTCTCAAAAACGCTGTTTGCGTAGGGCTGATCAATTGTTCCGCAACCGAGTTTATGCGTATGGTCGCTACTTTTGTGAAAATTTTGAAGCTTACATTTAGTAAGCATATGGGCCTATATTGTTGAATTTTGTTTGCATCTTGGGTCTTAGGTAATAGGGTGATTACTCTGAAATTCAAACTGAACACCAGGAGATCACCATTGTGCAACTCATGAAACATTTGCATTAACTGAGGGCAAGTGCTGTAGACTGATTTTTTGGACTCGGTCATAGCTAATAGCTAAGTTTAGCAAAATTTGCAGTTGTAAAAAAAATATTTAGTAACTCTTTTATATAAGCATATAAACATTTTGTATAGTTCTAAACCTTTCCATTAACCATTCATAACAGAGGAATAGCCTTGTGCTCTCTCCGTTTTCAATTATAGTTTATTAAACTTCTTTACCTTAAGTTTGACAGCTCGTCTTATTAAAAAAAAATTATACAAACATGGTCAAATTTAAGTGATTCTTAAAGTTTTTATTTATAAAGCATGTCATAACAAAAGAAGTGGTATTTTCACCAATTTTTTATAAGATAAGTGGTTAAATTTAGGGTTAAAAAATTAAATGAACTATAATTTGGAACGGATTTTAGTAACATTTTGTGAGATTTGAAACTGGAGGAAATAAATTTAACAGGGTCTTAGACACCTGAAGAATCCCATAGTTTGTGAGATTTGAAACTGGCAGGAAATAAATTTAACCATCAGGAACATCTCAATCCAAATTCAAATGCACCACAATATATAGATATTTAATTTACCATTGCACATATATAAAGCCAAATCTCATTCCAAGTGCACCACAATAGATATTAATTTACCGTTGCACATATATTAATGAGCTTTAGATGCTGATGAACCTTAAAGAACACACAAGAACCAACAGGCCTAATTACAAAAAAATTGCATGCTATAGTTCTGACTTCTGATGGTATATGCCCAAGAATGAACCTGACACAGGCATATATGACAGAGTTGACTTATATGGATTCCCATGAACCACCGAACAGATACCTAAAACGAAACATGTGAGGATCAGCCTACATATGTACCACTACAGAACTTTATGAGTCTCTACGGTAAGCTATCCAATCTGCTGTAGAATGCAACAATATACACAGAACCCAAAGGTTGCACATCTAAGAAGCGGAACCCTTTGTTTGCTCAATTTCCAAGGCTTGTTCTGCGACCATGACACATGAATCCATCTCCAAATTTGTGGTCTCGCTGTTTTCTCTTAGTGAAGGGGGCGCTCTTGGCAAAGATAGGATATCGGGGCTGCATTGTATGTCAGGCTGGATTCCAACTTGATCAATTTCATGCAGCGCTGGAGATAGATACTTTGCAACTGTGATAAACAGAGCAGAGCCATCATCCAGCTCAGTCACACTCTGCACAACAGAACTGGATTGTGAAGCATACCGAAATACAGAGTTTTACAGAAAAGAATAATGAAAGTGTTTTTGTGAAGTTAGTCTTGCCTGAATTTTTTCCTTTACCAAAGGTTCTATGGCCAACCAGAATAGCCCGTCCATTGTCATGTAATGCCCCTGCCAAGATTTCACTTGCACTTGCACTTCCTTCATTGACCTGCATAACAAACGTAAACATAGAACATGCATCAGCTAAATGTAGAAAAGGAAAAAAAAAATGAAAGCAATATCTTAACATTTGTAATCCAGTAGGAAGTAAAAAAAAGAATATCTATACCAACTATGTTATTCTTGAAAAAAAAAAAAAAAAAACAAATCATTTAAAGATCACTATGCAAAGAGTATAATCTTTCTTTTTTAAAAAAAAAATTTAACTGTGTGGGGGGGGGTGGGGGGGGCTTCCCAGCATTTTCATTTCAAAAACACTTGTTCCCTAGCAAAACACACAGAGTGGGAGAGTTTTACAAATTTGAAACAATACAAGTGGGGATGTAGGCACACCAGCCATGTCTTTCATAATGAGAAGCATTGAAACAACAAACTTCATCGTCTGTATAGGTTCGAGGACAATTTCAATAAGAGTGGTTATAGGCTTAGGCCTTAGGGTATTGTGATGTTCCAAAGACTCAACATGGTTACAAAAAAAAAACATATGTGCTTCAGATGTGGAATACATATTAAGAAAGGTAGTAATAGTACTGCGGCTCTTTTTGGCAAGTTTTGTACCCCTATATGATTTGGAAGGAATAGTAAAGGATGCAGCGATGGAAAACTCACAAGCACAACAAGAGGGTCATGCGTTAATGAATGCCCTTGGATCATATTTATTGGTAGCACATTCCCGTCACGATCAATAGTGTTGACAAGAGTTTCATCTCCATCCAACCAGATTTGAGCCACATCAAGACCAGCTTTTACTAAACCTCCCTATTCAAAACAATAATATTAAATACAAAAAAAAATATAGCAATTCAACATCTGAAGGCAACTGTGACAAATATAGACTGACTGGGTTATTCCGTAGATCTAGAATATAAGACTGGACACCCACGTCCTCCATCCTTTTACGGCATTTTCCATTTCAGATGCTGCAGTCTGGTTTAAAAGAAAAGGATATAACATGAATGGTCTAAAAAGATAATATGGAAGTACTTCAGAAGACTATTAAGGATTGAGATAAGAATATATACGTTCACAGCAAACAAGTTCAGGGTGTTTTCAGACTCAATTTGGCGATGGACAATAAAAAGTAAAATCAATTTAAGTTTTTAGAGTAACTAGGCAACTGGTTCGAAATGGAAGCCTCAAATGTTTACACTCCTTCACTATAATCATGTCACAGGGGAATTTGTGAAAATTTTAGTTATTAATTAAATCCATACTGAGAAAAACAATTCAACTTTGCTTAGTGATAATTTTATTTTTAGGTGCAAACATAAACAAACAAATTTTGAACATGTACAGTATTTACCTGAGAAAAGGAAGCTAATCTAACATAGCCAGTCTTGCACTCATGGCCATCGTCCGACCTATGAGAGATAATTGCAGTTGATAGAGGTGAAAGGTTGATAATTTCACGAGACAGCTGGACCTTTGGAAACAAAAGGTAGTGGATGTAATTAGGAAACACTCAATCACTGTCTTAGTAGGAAAATGGTTCTCTTGTAGTTAATGCATTTTTTTCAACAGAGTGGCTATTGCAATTCGATGAGCTCTGTAGACACAGATCACATCTTTGAAATTACACATTAAAACCTTAACATTTTAGAATTGCTCAAACAGAAATTTAGGCATTTACCTCTTTTTTGCCTTAAACTCCCACCCCTTTCACTGCCAGTTCCCTGGATATATATAAATATGCATCAGTAAGAAAACAAATACAAAGAAGAGGAACTATCTTTCCATGCCTGAGTTGACTAAATTACATAAAGGGGATTCAGGATATAATATAATAGAAGCCTAGAATGCCAGATTTTGGTGAACCAAAAAACCACAATGTTTTTTTTTATATATAGTTTATAAACCAAAACATTGGCCATTTATTATCAGTGTCTGATTTTTTTTCTTTTTTAAACAAGTGTCTGAATGTTGAACTAGTACATCTCAAGTTGAAGTATGCTTCATGAGCAGCAAACCAGATTTAACTGAAGCTAAGGACATACTATGATAAAAAAGGGACACACTATGAAGCTCAAGGTAAGGAAATACATCTAACAACTTCACTCTCACTGTTGTTCCTACACGGCCTCTAAGCCTCTGTGCTGCAGCCTCTCCATCCAAACCAGAAACACTTTTGCCTGCAGAATGAGAAGATATCATCATCAGTAATAGACCTCCTGCACTCCTGGGGAATGAGCCTAGTTATATAACAACTTGGCTGCACAATAGCAGGGAAACATAGATATGTGAACAATCACTCATACTTTCCTTATAATTCAATGTTGATAAAAAAGGATAAAAGCTGAAGTCAAAACAGATGCCTCATGGACATGTGCTAATACAACACATAAGAACTATGCAAGCATGCTAGATACAACATTTAACTCATAAACAATGTAGTATGCTTTGTGTAATTACTAGAAAGATGAACAGTATGAAGAGGTAAATACCATCTATCTCAACTAGCTCATCGCCTTCATGTATGCCTGCTCGATCTGCTGGGCCTCCTCGAATGCAGTCCATAACAAGCTGAAACAGATTTGGAATTAGTAATTGTAATTGGAACACTCCCTTATCGCGTCCTCTTTACAAGTGGATGAACAAAAACAAACTTACCAATCGTCCAGAGGTTGGCTCCTTGTTTATGAACACCCCAACCCCTTGCACATTCCCATCGCTTCCTATCCTAAAACTCTGGTACTCCTGTATGTGAACAATCATTCACAGACTTGTCACAAGACTCACAACTCATACTAGCTTTGTGCAGTCAGGTAGTAAGAGACGTTCTCACTTGACAATATCAACCCAAGCATGCATACCGCGGGGCTGATGATCCTCGTAAATGGGTCGCCGAGTGTGGATAGCATCCCACTGATCTTACTGTAGGCAGCATCCGCTGATTTCAGTGGAAATATCTCTACCATGGTTTGCTGCAGTTTCTGATCCCAATCTGCAACGCTAGGACAAATAAGTACATTGAAAAATAACTTGTCCTATTTCATCAGTCTTCAGCTCCTATCACTCTTGTTAAAGTACCGACCAAACAATAGCTCCGTAGCTCCTATCACTTTATCAAAAGTTGAAAACTAGCAACTGAAAACACTCGGAGAGAACCATTACGCAAAATTGAGGGTTGTACCTTGGTGGTTGAAGGTAGGATCAACGAAGGTCTCACGGATCAACCCCACGTCTCCACCAGCGTCTTCTGCACTCTGTTCACCTGACAAAAACCCAAACAAAGAAACCACCATGTAAAGTCTGTAATTGTTGGAAACGCGGCGGCCGTGGATCACCGGCAGCACTGGGAACTTCAGGAACACCCAACTCACCTCGCGCGCCTTGGAGACGGGGAACGCGACGGTGAGCGACTCGGCCCGGGCAGGCGGCGGCATCGGCAGCGGGGACACATCCCCGGCGGAGAACCCGGTCAGTGACACCACGGCCGCGGCGGCGAGCCCCACCGCAGCCTGTCCCAGCGCCCGGCCGCCGCCGTGATCCGGCCCGGAAGCCCGGACTGCCGCCTGCTGCGGTGGCGGACGAGGCTGCTCACGGCCCAGGCCTGCGGACCGCACACGGAGTCTCGCTCTGCCCCAAGAACCGCCGGCCGCGGCAAGGCCCTTTCGCACCCGTCCGCCGGGCAGCGGGCGCGGGGCGAGTGTAGCGACGAGGGAGCACTCCACCATTTCCATGGACGCGATGCCGGAGGTAGCTTGTCACGAGAGCGCGCGGGATACAGTAGAATACAAATGGGCCGCCGGAGACCGGGAGATGTCCACGAGAATCTTTTGGCCGTGTGCCGTCTCGTCGTCAGTTGAGGGCTGGTGGACAGGAGGAGATCCGTGTGGAGGGATCTTCTCGCGCGTCCACGTCACGGGTCCAGCGTCGCACACGTATCTCCGGGTTTTGGGTGGTGGTGCGCGAGACAGATACTGTTCTACAGAACTGATGGAGAGAAATACTCCTGCAGATAAAAAGTGCATTTTTTAGATAACGGAAAAAGTTGTGGCTTCCAACCTCTCCTAAGAAGTGCCATAGGTCCAATTCAAAATCAATCAACTAGGAAACGCTACAATATCCAAACATTACTGACCAATGAGAAATCTCAAAGGCCGCCCTCTATGTGAAGCAAACAACTCTATTGCTCCGATTTCTAAGGATGGCACATCAAAATTAACCAATTTTGTGGTGTGTGGGCTGCAACAGAACTCAGAAACGAAACCAGCGTGTCCCCTGAAAAGTAACTGAAAAAAAGATTTTGTTACACAAAATCATTTCTACTCTGACATATTGCCAACAATCCGCTGCAACACCCGTCAATGACAAAGATTTTAAGATTTTGCCCACCATGCATAGACCAAGAGTTACATAGATGATTAATATTCTCAGGAGGTTTGATGCCTAATACAAAATGGTATGCTCTGGCCAAGTTTCTCACATACATAAAATTATGGTATGCTCTGTTCCCAGACAATGGATGGAGCTGCTTCCAAAGTATCGTGAGAGTACATGCTGGAACTGCTTCAACAACGTGGTTTCAGCGCAAGATGGAGGGAGTGGCTGACCTTAATTTTCAAAACCTCCCATTCTTTTGTTCTCCTAAATGGATCTGGTGGCCGGCAAATCAGACACTTGAGAGGTTTAAGGCAGGGAGACCCCCTTTCCCCCTACATGTTCATCCTAGCAATTGACACTCTACATAGAATTCTTGAAGATGCCACTCAGGATGGATTCCTGACACCTTTGCGTGGGAGAAATGTCACCCTACGACTATCCTTATATGCTGACGATGCGGTTATTTTCACAAATCCTATCAGAGAAGAAGTCACAGCTCTGTTCCATATACTGCAGCAGTTCGGTGATGCCACTGGGTTGTAGCTCAACATCCAGAAATGTACGGAGTCAATAATAAGCTGTGCAAACTTTGATCTAGATCATGTTCTTGGTGACTTCAGTGGGCGACGGGTAAATTTTCCGATCAACTACCTTGGCCTTCCACTATCTTTGGGCAGAATTAAGATGGTGCATGTTCAGAAATGTGTTGACAAAACCAGAAACAACCTTGCTGCTTGGCAAGGGCGCTTGATGAACCCAGCAGGTAGAAGAGAACTTGTTCGATCAGTCCTCAGTGCGCTGCCTATTTATCTGCTTACATCCATAAGAGCTCCGAAACAGCTCATCTCAAACCTTGATCGGGAGAGACGTCGTTTCCTTTGGGCAGCAGCTAGCGAGGTCACAGGGGGGAAATGTAAGGTGGCCTGGATAGGTGTGGCCATCCCAGTAGAGTATGGAGGATTGGGAATCATCGATCTAGCTCTTTTCAGTAGAGCATTGCGTCTGAGATGGCTCTGGTTCCAATGGACAAATGCAGACCGGCTGTGGCAGGACTCAGATTTGCCGGTCGATGAGGTGGACTTGGCACTGTTCAATGCAACCACCAAAATCACTATTGGAAATAGGAGGACGACAAAGTTTTGGATGTCAAGTTGCATGGAAGGCACAACACTGGCTTCCTTGTTCCCCAGGCTGTATCAACATAGTTCCAGAAAAAATAGAACAGTCAGGGATGCTATGCTCAATGAAACATGGTTCGGGATATTGCTCATGATCTAACCCCTGAGCTGGCCAGAGAATGCTTTGAGCTGTGGAGGCTCTTGGAACCAATCAACAAGGCCTTGATGAAGAAGTGGAGGACTCGATTGTCTGGACCCTAGAAAGCTCGGGCCGCTACACCACAAAGTAGGCCTACGCCATCCAGTTTGCTGGCCGTGTACACTCCCCCTTCCCCAAACTGATATGGAGCGCGTGGGCACCAGCAAAGTGCAAGTTCTTCATCTGGCTACTCCTAAAAAACCGGCTGTGGACAACAGCGAGGTTGCAGCTTCGACAATGGCCCAACAACTACTTTTGTGCCCTGTGTGAAGGAAACTTAGAAACGGCACACCATCTGTTTTTCGAATGTACAGCGACCAGACAAGTCTGGGATCATGTCGCCTCATGGAGCAACTGTCAACTCTTAAGCCCAGATTCTTGGACCTTGTCCACGGACATTGTAGAGTGCTTCATGCAGCTAGTGCTTCCAGGGAACAAGAAGAACCATACTCTTGCCATTTTAGCTCTTTTGGAAGATTTGGAACTGGAGGAATGCAATTGTTTTTAGAGACGAAAGGAAAGCAGTCCATGCAGTTTGCAGTGACCTCCAGGACACAGCACTTCAGTGGTCAATGGCAGGGGGTAGTTTTTTACTAGGTAATTCAGTTGTTAATTTCATTAGTGAGTAATTAGTTTCTGTTATATGGCCCCTCTCAGTCTAGGCTGTTGAGGGGATGCGCTCCTCGCGCCTGCAATGACTGTTGCTGCTCATCTCTTAATATAATCCAAAGCCGGATAATGTTCCGGATCTTTAAAAAAAAGTCTATTGCCCACTAACGATCTCCTAAAAGAGATTTAAGCACTTCAGCTAATGTTGCATGTTTTCGACGCAAAATATTAAACAACGAGGATATTGAAATTTCAAAGCTTAGGTCCCCAACCATGTACGTGTCTTCCCAAAACCTAATATGGTGTTCACTCCTCAGGTTGAAAGCCCGAGGTTTGGGAATTGATCATTCACATCCACGAGGTTTGACAACAAAAAAAAAAATGTGAATCTCCAACTTTCTTTTACTTGGGCTTAATTTTTATTTTTTGAATACATACGAGTGTGTATTATTGTATTAAGGAGAATCAGAATTTGGTTACAAAGCCGACCAAGGCCGTCTAAGACTCATGATTATATTGAAGACTCGGGCGATAGGAAGCTATCCACCCGATGCTAGACTTCCAAAATTTCTTGCGCCGACCAAGATCCATTGATGAGCCTCTGCCTTGACGATGAGTTCTCGAAAGTACATGAGTTTCTCATTTCTCCAATTTATAATAAAATCTCTTATAAATTACACACTTGGGAAATCAAGGAGCGTAACTTTGGACCTTCCTATGCGTTGTTCGTATGTAGACATTTTACGAGATTTTTTAAGGGAAACATTGCACTTTTACATGTCAATCACTAACGGTAACTTTGTAAGTGCATTTTTGGTAGAGGCTGGGTTCCCTTATCTAATTTTTTTTTTTTGACAACAAGCATGCATTAGATTAGCAGCAAGAAGCTACTAGAACCCTTACCGAGGTAAGGGATAGAGAGTGCAGCGCCCTCATAAGAGGGCACTGATGACAACGGGGCTCATAAGAGCAGCCTGGTACATAATTTTGTGATTGAATTACAGGCGAAGCAAAAGCTAATTTTCTAGTGCATCTGCAATGCAGTTATGTTCCCTATCAATTTTGTGGACTCGTGGGCTCCTGTTTCGTCGTGGCATTGTCGAAGATCTGCGTAAATTGCTTCATTCTCCAGTCTGGTGGATGAGAGTGGTCATCGGCGTTGAGGAAGTGCACCAGCTGGCTGCAATCCGATAGGAAGAAGACATCACTGCAGTCAAGACAATCAAGGAGCGTGGCTGCAAAGGCTAGTGCAGCTGACTCCGCTGATATAGCTGAGTGTGTTTCCTCCAATGTCGCCTACGATGAAAATAGAATTGGCCGGCTGGACCTGCACATTGACAATGAAAATGTCTAACCCTGCTCTTCTTGGTTGTTGGTGATGTTGATCAGGAGAAATGGAGGCATCGACATAGCATCTGATTCCTGGAAGACTTTCTTGAAGTCTTATAGTGTACCTGTCCGCCATGGAGCCTTGAGTGTCACCTTTGAAAAAAAGAGGTCATACCTTGGGAGTGTGTTGTCAGGATTGGAGTAGTGTGCTGTGTTGCCAGCAACGTTGCAGCACTTGCTGCCATGTCATGCCGAAGTTGTGTGCATGCCAGTTGATGTGGAGGAAATTGTCGATGAGGTCCAAGCTGCATAGCCGGCTGTGTTGGAGTGTTGGCTGCTTGGTTCGGCATTGGCTGATCCTCTTGTTCTTGGTCAGTGTTTCGTATTGCCTGCAGGTGAGTGTGAATATGTGCCTGCGCTGCTTTGTGTACCTGAAAAGGAGACCAAGTTTTCCTCTGAAAACGATTGTCATTCCTTACTTTCCATAGATACCACAAAGTGAATAACACATTACATAAGGTATCTAATTGGGAGTAGGGGTAATTACCTGTGGGAGAGCAATCTGAACCCCATCATCCTGGTCAGAGATAGCATGAGTATAAATGGGGGGGGGTGGTTAAAGGTGGCTCAAACTTTAGTAGGAAGCTCACATTTAAAGAATAAATGAACATTTGTTGTTCATCTGTTGAGATTGTTTTTGGTACTAAATTTGTTAGATTTCTATATGCTTGAGTGTGCTTTAAGATTTGTGCTACAACTATTTCTACTGGGTATTTTAAAAGATACAGATTGGACCACATAAAAATACAGTCCTAAAAACTTTATAACTGCATTTGGTCGCCCATGTGTGATTTGGTGTATTAGCCGAGTTATTGAGAAATATATGCAGGTGTGAATTATGAAATTGACACACTCAATTTTTAAAGGAGCGAGGTTCAACTCAATGGAGATTTAAATTTGTTTTATATTTTGAAATTGAGTTTAGAAAGCGTCACACTATATTTTGAAATTTCTAAAGTTTAAATACCCCACCCTCTAAGGGTTTGTTTGGATGTGCATGTATTTGGCTCAATCCACGTGTATTAAAGTGGATCAAAGTGTATTTGAAATTTTGAACTAAGTTTCACTCCAACACATGTGGTTTTGGTGCAGAGAATACATGTGCATCCAAACAAGACCTAAATGTTTTTTTATCTCCTCCCTACATATCTTTTAACTCATTATTGAATTTATTTAGTTAAACTCCCAGAGCTGATTTTGTAACTTAGAAACCATAAAAACATAGAAACCAATTCAAAAATCATATTTTATAAAGTTGCCGATATTTAGTACTTGATGGCTGGAGACCATAAACGCGGAGCATCCGATGAAGATCGTGTGGTCCTCGGCCACAGGCCGAAGTCAAAGCTGTCGCCTAGCGTTTGGTTAAGTATAAAATTGTTTTGACTTTGACCCGATGGAATTTCCACGCTCCATCATGCGTGGAAACTGAATGGGACTTGCTTTTATCTTCTATTTTTTAGGTAATGGTGATGATGAACAGAAGGCAACGAACGGGTCTCTTCGTTTGAACAGACTAAACAATCCAGGAACCGAAAGGGGTGGCTAAGCAAGACCATAGCATTGACAGGAATCAAAGGATAAAAGGGTCTGGTGATCTTAACAGTTTGGCTGTGGTTTGCATCGATCTTTAGTTCATGCGAAGGAGCATCGAAATTATAATAATATTATTAGTTCGTCAAGTTTTAATCACTTCTCACCCACTATTGATAGATAGGAATTGTCAAAAGCTAGCTACGTCGTCCACATTAGAGCGTTTGGTTTTAAGGGGACTAGGGAGACTGAAAATTAGCCTCTTGTTTAGTAATTTAGGGACCAAGTGAGACTAAAATCTAATCTCTAATCTTTAGTCTTCAAGGAACCAAACATGGCCTAAAAATTTAAGACGACTGCAGATAGATAGAAATTGTCAACTGGAAATGTCACTAGCATAGCAAGGGAGAGAAGTACGTATCCTCCTCCGGTGTCCGTCCCCAGCTCGCGCCGCGCCGGGATCAACCCTGTCCCAACGGCCATACGTGACCTCACCGCTTGCGTTGCCTGCTCGCGGTGTCGCAGCAGAAAAATCAAAAGACCCGTGGTACTGGTACATATAAAAGGCTCTTCTCCTCACCTTGTGATTCGCATCAGCAAATCATCTGATTTTGTCTAGCTTATCCAGAGGTTTGAAAACGAGCAATCAGACACGACTTGCTAGTAAGCAGAGCGAGGCTGCAGGCTGCACGTGTTCCATTGCATTGCATTGCGAGTTGGAGAAGCTTTGGTGATGGCTGACCGGCGGAGCAATGGCGTCTCGCCCCTCGCTGGAGCTCCGCGTCCCAAAGCAGCCATTTGTCGGCGGTCATGAGAGGAAGCTACGCGCCCCAGAGCCTCTGGCGCACGTCGTCATCAGTGTCACCACCGCCGCTGATGGCATCATCGTCAGCGGTCGTCGTGGCCTCGTCGCCCGCGGAGAAGAACTTCGCCGCGGACTTCCTGCTGGGCGGGGTGTCGTCGGCGGTGTCCAAGACCGTGGCGGCGCCGATCGAGCGCGTCAAGATGCTGCTGCAGAACCAGGACGAGCTGATCCGCACCGGCAGGCTGTCGGAGCCGTACAGGGGCATCGGCGACTGCTTCGGCCGCACCGTCCGTGACGAGGGCGTCCTGTCGCTGTGGCGCGGCAACACCACCAACGTCATCCGCTACTTCCCCACGCAGGCGCTCAACTTCGCCTTCAAGGACTACTTCAAGTCCCTCTTCAAGTTCACCAGGGAGAAGGACGGCTACTGGAAGTGGTTCGCCGGGAACATCGCCTCCGGCAGCGCGGCCGGGGCCACGTCGCTGCTCTTCGTCTACTCCCTCGACTACGCCAGGACGCGCCTCACCAACGACTACAGGGCGGCGGCGGCCAAGGGTGGCGCTGGCGGCGGGGGGAGGCAGTTCACGGGCCTCGTCGACGTCTACCGGAAGACGCTCCGGTCCGACGGCGTCGCCGGGCTGTACCGAGGGTTCAACGTCTCCGTGGTCGGGATCATCGTCTACCGGGGGCTCTACTTCGGCATGTACGACTCCTTGAAGCCCGTGCTGCTCACGGGGAAGCTGCAGGACAACTTCTTCGCGAGCTTGGCGCTGGGCTGGATGATCACCAATGGCGCCAACCTCGCGTCGTACCCGCTCGACACTGTCCGGAGAAGGATGATGATGACATCGGGGAGGCCGTCAAGTACAAGAGCGCCATGGACGCCTTCGCACAGATCGTCAGGAACGAGGGCCCCAAGTCGCTCTTCAAAGGCGCCGGCGCCAACGTCCTACGCGCCATCGCCGGCGCTGGCGCGCTTGCCGGCTACGATCACCTGCAGCTCATCTTCTTTGGCAAGAAGTATGGCTCAGGTGGAGCCTAAACAGGGAGAAACGGGTTTCCAACAATTCAATCAACAGATGATGACGAAAAAGGCATTTGATTCCTTTGTATATATTTTTTACATTACAGGTTCAGATATTTGTATGTATAGCTCGAAATTCACAATAAGAAGCATTCAGATTGCTTCCATTTGTTAGCTCTGATTGATTTTTTCTAAAAGTTCTGTTTGTAAAGATGGCAGTGATGTAGTAACATGTACTCTCAGAAAATAATAAATAAAGACGGAACTCAAGTTGCCTGCAAGTGTTCACTGTTATCAACTTTACAGAGGCATCAGGGAACTCTTCAGAGGAACTACAAACTCTTGATCAGCACAAAGCCAGCCTGCCAAACAGAGTGTCTGTTGTAAGCTACAGCTTCCTGAAATCTGCATATGCCACAAGAGTGGCATGCCGGCTCCGTTGTGCATATGCAGTCAGTATGACTGCGGTCCACCAAAGATTGGCCTCATGAACCTGTCATCGAACTTCCTCCAGTAGATGTGAACCGTGTGGACAGGCCTCTCCAGCATCATAGATAAGCTCCTCTTGGCCTGCTCCAAGACAATGCCGCTGCCCGACGCGCCTTCATCGGACGAGAGAAACGGCAGGACGAAGTCATCCTTTGGGGAGTTGCTGCCTGTGCTATGGCCTCTGGACAGCGCCCTCAACTGACGCGGGAGCATAGCACTAATGAGAGGCCTGGTCAGGAAGCCGAACACCTGAAATCATGGGCAAGTTTCAAGTCTTGGACTATGAACTGATGACATGCGTGCCTTGGTTCTATAACTAAGATACCAACCAGCGTGGTGAAAAACACAACGATGATTGTGCTGGTGATGATGGTGGCATGAACTGGATCCGATGTTACACCTGAAAATGTGAACTGTAATAATACAAGGTCGAGAAGTCAACAATTAGTTTCTTCAGAAAATATTTGGTCAACCAAAAGACATAGCAAAAAAAAACATTAGTTACCTGATTGTATGCTAGTGCAATCGAAACGGCGCCTCTCATGAGCCCAGCCCACCAAATAACGACCTTGACATAATGAAACGAGTAAAGAATTTCGAGGGTGTCATCTCTTTGACATTGTTACAGAGATTATTATAATTTTTTTCAGTCAAAACAATTATGAAAAAAGATTTGCTGGTGTAGAAGCAACCTGGTGCTTGAATGTGATTGGGGTCCTCTCAGAACTTCCACTCAAGGTATTTGACAAAATGGAAACAGGGAAAACAAATGCCACTCGTCCCAGTAATATAAGTAATATGAGGATGCCAAAGATGCCGATGGATGTCTTAAAACTGGAAAAAAAGACATGATTTTAGTTAACTAGTAGTCAAAAAATATAGAAGTCATTTTAGGACAGCAGCAGACTTTGTGCTCTGTTGCTCACTTTTCCTTAGACGTCTTCCACTTATCAATGTCAAGAGCATCCATACCAACGTAAAAAGAAAGATGAAAGTCTCAGCAATGAAAGACAATGTTGCAAATATATGCCTGCAGTCACATCCATAAGACGTAAAGATTATTTAACAACAGCACAAACATTTCTGAAAAATGGATCCAAAAGATATCTTTTTTATTATAAATGATACAAAGATATCAAATATGTGATTCGATTGTTAAGAAATGTTTTAAACAATGATTCTTGAGCTCACTTTGTTGTGATTCTTGAGCTCTCTGTCACGTTGTGCCATGCATAGTGGGACATGACAATCCCGAAAAAGAACACGGTCAAAATTCCACTCAGCTCTAGCAACTGCCGAACAGGATGCATGCAGCATCTTCAGATGGATTGTGGAAGAAGATATTGAAGTACTAGCAGCTAAACTAGGTAATCTTACTTCTGCCAGCATATATGATAAATAAGCCATGAGAGCCATCAAGGCAACCTCCCCGATCGGTCGAATGCCTGAAAATTAAGGGGAAGAAATTTCAAAGATAAAAGAGTAGAAGATCAACACAAACCAATCTATTCGTAGCAACTTTTACTCACCTACCAAAATACAGAGCTTTGAGAACATATGCAGTCGCTAGACCGATCTGACAAATTTGCGGTACAAAGTTAAGGTTGTACAAAGAAATGGCACTACTGTATAGTGAATACTCCTCCTTGAGATATGGAGGGAAAAACAGTTCTTACTGAGATTCCGATGATCGTGCTGGTTGCGAAGAGATAGAGGAAGTTAGATATCAGTTTTAGCATAACCCCAGCTTTGAGCTGACTGATATCGAGATTCTTGATCACATTGAAAAGAACAACTGCTGTTGCATCGTTGACAACCCCTTCTCCAAACACCAAGCTGTACAGCCTAGGTGTCTCATCTTGGTTTATGACCTGTGTTTCAGCTCCATGTAATAAGCAGATGAAAGTGTTAGGAAGCTGAGCAAAATATTCAGAATGCAGAGTATATCTGACCTGCAATGTGCACACGGTGTCTGTTGAAGAAAATATGGCTCCCAGTGCTGCAATTACACATGAGGTACTAAGTTCATGAAAAAAAAATACAGAGGACAGTTCAATAAGAAACACAAATAAATTAAGACGAACCTAAATAATCTACCGCATCAAGTTCTCCAAATCCGACTTTCGGGAAGAGCCAATAGCAGCCTAATATTAACAAGAAGTATAAGTCATAAACAGTCATCACCAAAGCTGAGAAAGCTGTAAATGGAGAATGAGTTTTTATACACAATTAATTGGCTGGGATCCTAGATAGTAGTTACAGTATTATATATATGTAAAACGTACCTGCAGAAACTATTGCGCCTGAAATGAAAACACCGAACACGCCGAAGGACATGATGGTCATGAAGTTGTGGAAGAACTGCTTCTTCTTGACCGAAAACCTGTAAGCAAACAACAACAATGTCCAGAACGCTCGACTAGCTAGGCATCTGATCGAAACTCTCAGTTCAGTGACGCCATTACAGATACTACCTTGCAAGCGGACCAAGCATGCGTACCCGGCATTGAAGATTATCGGTGGAAGCACGTAGATGAAGAAGAGCTGCTCGTCGAACCTCAGGATGTGTGAGTGCTTCCCTTTGGTGAGCAGAAATATGATGGCTCCTACGATGCACCCCTGACGCCAAAGGAGGAAACCGTAAAAATACATAGTTGCTTACGGTGAAGTAATACTGATGATTGAATTTGGTGGGGCTTGGATTCTCTCGTACGATGATGAGGGCGGTGATGGACTCGTTGACCCACTTGTTCTCCTCGAGTAGGTGGCCGGCGACGAGGCACAGGCACAGCACCGCCGTAAACACGCAGATGGACACCACCGTGGTGCTGCTCCCGCCACCGGCACCCTCCACCGCCGCTGACACCACCAGCGTCTCCCACCACGCCGCCGCCATGGATTCTCTGTCGTTGTCTCTCGAACCATGTCCTCTGTGTTGTTGTCCCTCTGCTTTTGCTGCCGCCGTGTGACGGATGATTTTGGCGCGTAGCCAGGGGCCTCGGGAACGGAAGTGCACGTCACGTCGGCACGCGTGGATGGACCCTGCCACCGGTGCCTGCGTGGTACGTGACCCCCAGGTGCCACGTCTGTCTGTGGGAGGAGTGCTGGGGCGCGGGCAGCTGCCGTCTTGCGTTCAGCCCTTCCGACCCGCATGTGCCTGCCAGGGTCTAAATCGGTAAATCCTTTAAAGATTGACACAAACTGAAGGACCGAAAAGGCGACTAGAGGGGGTGAATGGAGCCTCGATTTTCTTTTTTAATTTTTGGGTCATTGGCTCAACACCCGATCCCAAAAAAAGCAAGCTCACGCGAAGATCCGAATAACACACGTGCTAACCGGTAGCAAGGTGTTACGAGCAAAGAGAGAACCGAGATGTCCACGACCCAAATGATTGGGTGGATGTTTCCTAGAACACAGCGGGCACCTCAAATTATTGCACACGACCGGAGAAGAAGAATTTTCGAATCGATGGACGAAAAAGAGTTACCCAACTCCTATTGAGAAGAAGAGGGTTCTCTAATCTAAAATACCCAAGTCAACTTGTGACAAGAGCACTCGAGATAAAATCCTCAAATCGACGTAAAACCGGATTGAAAATCGGAGCTCAAATACCCAAACTACGGTCGAACAACACGGCTGAAAATTCAAGCACAAGGCACACCTACGGAAGATGAACTAGCTTTGAGAAAAGTGCATCACGTGAAGAGGTACTAGCTAAACTCGATGGTGACAAGGCCGAAACATGCACAAGCGAGACCGGTTTGAGAACGCCGGATCGCCGCCTCTCGTGAGGTAGCCTAGGGCTCAGCGCCTCCCCCGCCGGGTGGCCACTCCGGCCCCGGCCCACCCACCGCCCTAGCCGGGCGGCGCTGCCCCTGGCGTGCCGCCGCCCACCCTCGCCGCTGCTGCTCCCCTAGCCGTGCTCCATGGCCGGCCGGGTTCCTCTTCCCGCCCGTTCTTGGGCGGATGAGGTCGACGAGGCCTTCGGTCCCGCTCTCCTTTCGGGCCGGATGGCGGCTTTCCTTCTCCAACACCGAGGATGATCTCTCCGACGAGGAGCTCCCACCGCCGCCGCCGCCGCCTCAGGGAAGGGAAAAGGAGGTCGCGGAGCCGAGGCTCCCAGCGTCGCCGCGGCTCTGGCCGAGGCCCCGGCGCCATCGGCTTCATGGCGCCGCCGCGGCCCTCCCACCTGCTGGGTCGCTGCGGGACGCCGACGAGCCGCGACCGCGCGCTCACCACCGCATCGGCATCCGGCGCGGGCGCGTGGTCCTCCGATGCCGATGGGTTCTACCGTGTGCACGGCCCGCCGGGTCGAAGAAGAGGTCGCCCGCGGTCATCGGCCGGTCTTGTTCCCGGACCTTGTGGGTTTGTGCTTCAACCGTTTTGCGCCACTGGGCACATGGGCGCCTCCGCAGCGGCCCGCGAGATGCTTCGTTACGGGCGGAGGGGCATCGTCTTTGCCGCTGCCCTTCCGTAGCGAGGAGTCAAGCGCCCTCGGCGGAGCTGGTGCGCCGTCCGGTCATCTCGTCGGCGTCTTTGCGACGTCAGTCATCTGGGTCGCCCGCCGTGACCTCTCCGCACCGCCTCGGTGGTCGGATCCTTTGTGGTCACTCGCCTGTGCCCCGCGGCCGCCGACGCCGACTCGCCACCCGGCGCTGGCGTCGCTGCCCGCCACCACCACCACCCCGCCTCCGCCACCACCGCCCGAGGCGGCGGGCTAGGTTCCACCGACCCATGGGATCCCCGCTTGCCTCTGCGGACCATGTGGCGGTGGATCGGCGCCACCACGCCGGGCGCACTCCCATTGTCGTCGTTCGCCGCACCCGGGAGTCTGCGGCGGCGGAGGAGATCTTTGGAGCACGCCCCCAGTGCGTCGTCGGCGGGTGGGCCAGCTGTGCGGCTGCGTCTCCATCGTGTACACGTGCCTCCGCCGCTGCCGACATCTCGGCGATGTCGGCGTCCCGCTGCATGATCCGAGGACTTCATCGTCGGTTCCGCCACTCTGCCGGCCACCGTGAGAGGGTGCTCGCTCTCGATCGGCCTGGCGTCGGCTGCGGCTCATGTCGGCGACCATGGCGGCGCGACCTCGGGCCCGTGCGGGTGCTTTCAAATACCGGTCGGTGGTGGCCCTCCGTCGGCTTCCCTTGCACGCCGAGATATCGCGGCCCTTGCACCTATCTCGGGCGTCGTTGTTCGGATCGAGCTCCATCGACTTCCGCGACATTTTGCTTGGGAGGATGACCGGAAATGTTCGGTCATGGCGTGGTGCCCGCACCCTCATTCATCCGGCCGGAGCAGATCATTCACATCCCCGAGCCCGTCCCTGATGCTTCCATCGTTCGTTTGTCGACCGGCGCCGCGCTCACGTGGTCCGGCCAGGTGGTCCAGTGCAAGGCGGTCTACCCCACCGAGCTCGCCGGCTCCCTCTCTTGGGGGTGATGAGGATGATGGAGATGACGGCCCCGGACGACAACGACGGGCGATGCGGCGGTGGCGGCCGCGATGAATGTCAGCTGCGGCCGGCGACATCGAGATGACTCACGCCCCTCCCCGCGCCGAACGGCGATGGCGGCTCGTCTTCCGACTCCACCCACGGACCACCGCCACCACCGGCGATGGTCGCCGGCATGCTTCCCGCCGCCGTAAATGCGTGTCGGGGCATCACGCGTGCCCGCCGCCGAGGGTGGTGGGGCGGGGCATGCACCGCGTTACATGATTTCGCGGCGGGAATCGCCGCGCCTCGCGGGGACGCCGATCGGTGCCGAGCACGCCACGGCCACGCTGCCGTGGCGGGCATGGATAGCGTGCCGCGGCGGCCCATCGCGGCGACGAATGGTGGTGCTGCACGCGCCCGAGACGCCAGTCGGGTGCGTAACCCGTAAAGCTTCTTTGTTTATGGCGATCGGGCGAGGCGGTCGACGCCGCCTGTTTTCCGAGGGTGAAAGTCGGCGGTAGTCTCCATCGTGACGGCGTGCCTTCTACTCCGCCTTTTCCACGCCCATCCGCAATGATGCCAAGCTACTCCAACGCCTCTCGGGTCCGCGATTGAGAGTGGTCCGGGCGTGGGTTGTGGGAAGCTTCCTCATCGTGGCCCGCACCCGCCGCAGATGGGCCTCAATCGCAAGCAACCCGACTTGAAGCCCATTCAAGATCGGTGGGCGGACAATGTCGACGCCGAGCCGGGCTTTCGAGCCGGTCCACGGCCGATGGTGCTCCTAACCCATCGTCGGTCCTTGACAAGACGGGTGGGCGAAATGGCGGGCCAGAGCGCCGTTCCTTCGGGCCGTGGCAAGTGTACATGACTCCCCTATGCTCCGTCGACGGACTCGGTGCTGCCGATGGGTCGGCGTTGCCGATGGGGATCGTGTCACCTTCGCTACCTATTTGCACCCTCCGTCCAGAATTCGTTCTTCGCATTCTCCAAGCCACTCGAGCCGGCCATCCCGTCGACGCCGATCCCGAGGAAGACAAGGCCAGGCGGCGCTGCGTGGCCACGCCGAAACGGCGCGCGACTAGCGACCAAGAGCGGTCCAATGAGGCCGATGCTCGAGGACCAAGCCAGAGACGGGTATGCGAAGAAGATTGGCATGGATGTCGAGGCGGCGCACGAGGATCGGTGGTTCGCCGAAGGTAAAACGGCCTTCACGGCCCGCCGGCGCTTGAGAACATGGAGGCAATGGAGGTTTTTTTCCTCCTCGGGGGCAGAAGCGTAGCCTCGGTGAGGCCAACTTGGTCTAGCTCGTCACTTCTTGGTGGGCGGTGCGTAGTAGTGCCATGTTAGCAAATCATCTCGTTTCTGAACGCGATACCGCGGGCTGAATTCCGTCGCGCGTCGTGATGCCGTTAGGGGAGTTTGTTGTTCGTGGCGAGCGCCGGTGGTGTGTCCGGTCGAGACAAAGGTCGATGTACTCTCGTGGCTTGGGCCCGTGACTTAATGGGATTGGCTTTTGACTATTTGTGCTTTCTTACCAGGCGGCGGGGGGGCATCATTGTTGGATGGTCGTGGGACCATTGGTCCGCATCGTCGCATGTCGGTCGACAAGTACTCCATCACCATCGATCTCACTGCCGGTAAACCATGCCACGCCCACCTTGGTCGCTTTGCAATCGTTCACGCCCGGTGATCGAATCCACGAGCGTGACTTCCTTGCTGAATTGCGGGTGGTGTGCGGCGGCGGCGCCGGCAACACTCGGGGGGGGGACTTTAATCTTATCTACCGGGCCGGCGACAAAAATAATGACGGTTGAACTTCACATCCATGCGGCGCTTCCGGGCGAACACTCAACGCCATGGTCGTTGAAGAGCTCTACCTACACGGTCGCCTGTACACTTGGAGTAACGAACGCCGACGGCCGACTCGAATGCATTGATAGAGCCTTTGCCTCGGCCGGCCGGGTCGGGAGCGTTCCGGACCATCGCTTGAGTGCGCCTCCACGGCGAACTCGGATCATGCTCGCCGCCGCTAGTCCTAAACTCCACCGGCCGTCTCTTCGCCACGCTTCAAATTTGAGGCGCTCGCCCCCCGCCTCCCGGGGTTCTTGGAGACGGTCGTTGGCCCGGGAGCAAGATCGTGCCGGAAGTCGATGCTTGGGCGCGCCGACATCAAGTTCAGCAAGACGCAAGGCCCCGAAGGCGTGGAGCCTACAATCGGTGGGGAGCATCCGGATTGGCTGCTCGGCGCCGAAAATTGTGGCTCAAATCGGACGCGGCGCAAGAGGTCGGAACCCGACGAAGCCGAGTCTAGCTGCGCTCCGACTCAAGGCCCAGTGCCTCGGCTTGGCATCCTTGTCCGTAACGGTCGCCAGTACTCGCTCTAGAGTGAGGTATTTGGGCCAGGGTGATGCCAACACCAAATTCTTTCACTTGCAAGCTTGCCACGAGGGGGTTAAGAACTACATTGGTGCAGTTCGAGTTTGAGGGTCTTTCCCTGCTATGAAGAAGATGCAAAGCAAAGAAAAGATCTGAGTACTTCAACAACATTTTAGGAAGCCTTTTCAGCGCTCGAACGCCATCGTCCTCAACGACTGGCCGCTTTAGCGGCACCTTGACGGGATTGACTCTCGCTTCAGCGAGGATGAAATCTGGAACACCGCTGAGGAGATACCGTCCGACCGCGCGCTTTCGGGTCCTGATGGTTTCACGGGCCCCGTTTCTACAAGGTCGCATGGCGGATCATCAAACCCGATGTCATTCTTTGCCTTTCACTCACTTTGGTCGCTGGATGCGAAAGCCTCCACTTGCCGAACGACGCTATTATGGTCCTACTCAGAAGACACCGAACCCGGCGACCTTAAAGGACTATAGGCCCGTCGGCTTGATGCATAGCTTCAAAGCAAGCTTTTTGCAAAGTGCCCGGCAAGGAGGCTTGCGCCCGCGGCTCGTGGACATAATCACCCCAAATCGAGTGCGTTCATCAAGGTAGATCCATCCATGACAACTTCCGTGCGGTTCGGCTTTTGCGTGTCGGTGGTTGCATGCCAAGGGCCACTCAAGCGGTGCTTCTCAAGATCGACATCACCAAAGCGTTCGATTCGATTCGCTGGTCGATTCCTTTTGAAGTTCTCTCATTCGTCGGGTTCAGGAGGTGGGCGCATTGGATGGCCATGTTACTTTGCTCGGCAAGCACCGAATCATGATTAATGGGCGACTCGGTCGAGGATCGCTCATGCAAGAGGGGCTGCGACAAGGGGATCCGATCTCTCCGTCTGTCGTCGGTCATCTCCATGGAAGTGCTCAACGCCCGTCTCGCAGGGCGGACATCCATGGCCGTAGTCCTCACGCCGCCGCTCGCCATGTCATCCGGACGCAGGACATCGGTGCGGCGCGACGACCTTGTCATCTCGCTTTCGCCGGGCTCCGCGGGACGCGAAGTTGCGTCACCGAAATCTTGAGGTCGTTTCGCGAGTGCCTCACGGGCTTGTGACCAACTTCGACAAGTGTGCTATGTCGCCGATCGGTGCACGGAGGAAGACGCGGGGCGGCCGCTACGATCTTTTCCATGTGTGCTAGCGCCGTTCCCATGCCGTTGGGTTTGGGGTGCCGCTGGTCATCACGCCGCCGCGTCGCGTCGGAGGAGCAGCGATCGTGGACTCTGGCAGCAGACAAATTCGGACGTATAAGGCAGGCGCTCACGCAACATGGCGGACTCTACCGCCAAGGTGACGCTCTCCTCCATCCCGACTCACATGGCCATATCATGTTTGTCTTTCAAAATGGGGCGTGTGGCGCAAATCGATAGCAGAACCGGGCGTGGTTTCATCCGGTCGGGAACCTTGACGATCTACGCGGGGGGAGGCAAGGTCGCTTGGCCAATTGTCCGTCGGCCAGCGAAATGGGGGGCTCGGCATTCGATCTCCGCTTGTTTGGCCTCGCATTACGCTTGCGTTGGGCTTGGTTACGGCCAACCAACCTGACATGCTCCTCGGGCCTCCCTCCCGCAAAACCCGAGAAGCCGGGTTGAGGCGATGGCATGGGCCAAGATACATGGTCAGTCGGTGATGGTGCCACGGCGGCTCATGTGGACCGACTCGGGCTGCCTGGGCGAACTCTGCAGCCTTCGCGCCCGTCTCTACGATGCCCTTTCCCCGCCTGGTAAGAGGAGAACCGTCGGACAAGCGCTTTGCCAACAACACGGGTGAGTGACATTGTGGGGTGCGACGACGGCACAAGTCTTGTGCCAATATTTCGTGTATGGCATTTGGTGCGCGTGAGGTCGTCTTTGGGACAGCCCGCAATGCGACAAGGTTCATCCGAAGTGGTCGGCGGAATGGTTCTTATTCGGCATCTTCGGCCACCGCGGCGTTCTTCCATGGCGCCATTTCCATGCCGGGTGCGAGGGAGCTCGCGCACAAAGGCTCCATCTAGGGTGCGGTTTTTCTTCCGGCCGGGTACTCCATCGGCGATCCGGACCAGTGACGAAGGTTCAGCGCGGTTTAGGCGGCGACGGCGCCCGTGCTTTGTGTGGCCAAGAATCTGAAACTTGCGAGCACTTGTTCCTTGAGTGTGTGGTCACCCGGCAGCTGTGTCACATGCTATTGGCACCGACAGGCATGACGGCGCGGGTCCCGGTCGGGCAGCAAACCTTGCCGACCGGTGGATTCGACAAAGACGGCGGCTCAACAAAGAGCACCGGCGGTGTTTGACTCCTTCTTGTTGTTGCTTGCTTGGATCACTTGGAAGGAGCGGAACATAAGGGTCTTTAGGAATGAGTCGACAACGGTGGCAGCTATGGCGGCAAAGGTCGGGTGCAGGAGGGCGACGCTTGGGTTCAAAGCGGGATTCAAGACCCTAGCGCCCGTTGTTGTCTTTTGGTCGCGTGAAAATTTCAGCTTGTAATCGCTAACCCAAAGTCAAGTAGGCTAGCTTATCTTCTTACCTTGTTCTCCCCTCTTTTGGTTTGGGTTTTTTTCAGCTTGTTTGTTTTGGATGTCCTCTCGGCATCAAGTTTGTAATCCTTTGGATTTGGTTTCTCCTCTTAATGAAATACGGTGAATGACCCGATCGAGAAAAAAAACATGCACAAGCAAGCTAAGCTTTTGGCTAAACAAAGACACGCACAAGCACTAGGCCGCTTCTCGACGAACTGAAGTCTACAAGCTGCATACGACTAGAAAAGCCGAACCCGCAAAAACTCAATCTTCATACTGAAACTTGCTTTCGTAAACATGCCAAGAACCGGCGACTATTGCTCAAAGAAAATTGCTAGCTTTAGCACAAGCCTTGCTCAAACCAACACAAGCAGATTCTCTGAAACAAGATTCGCTTGCCGAACACAAAACTGCTAGAGCACAGAACCACCGGCAGGAGTTGCACACGCACCGTGTTCAGCTGCTGGAGGAAATTCAAATACGACTACATAGAACTAGCAGCTCAAGCAACAATCAAAAACACCGCTTGGTGCTGAGGAGAATGCTGCAGAAAGAAAGTGGATGAAATGCAACCTGATGAACAGCTGTAGATTGATAACTCGATGCTCCAGGCAGCAGTCCTGATGGCAGGATTCCAACGAACGTGTGCCTGCTCGAGGATTGAAAGCACTAGGCGCTGATCTGCACAAACCTGAAAAAGAACCAAGAGAAAACAGGTCTGGTCGAAATCCAAAACACCAAATCCACGGAACGGAAAATCTGATGAACACAAGAAAGCACTCGGTGCTTAGGAAAGCGAGCAGCTTGACTGCTGGAAGAGCACCGAAGGTGCTGGGCACGTTCGCCCTGTGGAACAGCAATCCCACGCCCGGATTAGCCCCTGTCAAAAACACGAGTGCACAAGACAGCACGAGCGCAACAGCATACCTGGCGACTGACGAACAGAGAAAGCACGAGCTCTAAAGTCCGACGGAAAAACGGACCAAATCAAAAGCTCTTGAGCCCAAAATTTGCACAGATGATCTACAGCATAGCACGAATCTATCCCCAAAAAATCATCGCCTGGAATCCATCCAAACTCTGGGAATTTCAGATCACGGCTAAGAACGAAAAAAGAAGAACACAGTGAACCGAAAATCACAAAGACTCAATTGATTCGATCCAAAACCCAGAGAGGGCATGAGTGGACTTAGGGCCACTCTTCCTACGAACAAAAATCACAACATAAATCCACACAAATTTTTGTTCTTGGACCTCTAAACAAAAAACCCTAAAAATTGAAAGTAAAAATAAAAACGAAAATAAAGATAAGAAGGGAGGAGGTCGTCATCCTCCACATATAGTTTGAAATCCTCTTTCCCAAACTACCCCTAGATACATATGAGCCGAAACCGCTAACCCGGCTAATTTAGTCCGACTCGGGATAATTTGATCCGACGACCACCGCGCCTCCTCATCTCGCAGCCTTGCTCCACGCAATCTCCCGGATGCCGCCACGCGCCGCCGCTTCCGTCCACTGAACGCCCCGGGTTTTGAGGCTCAAACCCGTGAAACCCGCCGATGGTTTTGAGGCCCAAACCACCAAACCCGCACCCGTGGTTTTGAGGCCCAAAACCACGAAAACCCGCGACCGATGGTTTTGAGGACAAAACCACCAAACCTCCTCGACACGTGTCATCGCCGTCTTGACCGCCCGAAGTCGCCAAGTCATCCGAGATCCCCGCTCCGCCGACGCGACGCCGTCTTGACCCGATCGACACGGTCCCGCCCACGCCCTCTCAGATTCGCCGATGTCCCGGATGTCAGCCACCATGGCTAGCCACCCGGCGATCCGGTCCCTCGTCCCAATCCTCACGTCCGTCCTTCACCTCCCGCGGTCCGTAGGCCCAAGACGCCCTCCTTGGCCCCCTTCACGCTTGCCGTCGGCTACCATCTCCGAAGCTCCACACTGCACAACACGAACCAAGAGATACGTCTTCGACACACTCCACGTGTGCCGGTGAACATAGCCAAGCATAAAGAATAAAAGAAAATAGAAGTAAAATGTTGACGGTTGACAATCACTCAATCACAAAACTAAACACATGTGACCTAAATCAACCATGTGTTCGCAGACAAACAATCGATCATTTTCCTAAGTTGTTCTCTTTCACCAACTTCAAATCTACAGATTCTATTTTCTCAGTCAAACAATTTAGTTTCACCGACTCTACCAAACCGGGATCCTAAAAAAAAAATAAAAAAATAAAAAAAACTACGAAAACGGTGGATACCTTGTTACCCCACCGAGCCGCGAGAGCAACCGGGCGTGTGCGCCCCGCCTGCCATGGGCATAGGCTGATCTCGTGCGGAATTGTGTAGGTCTGTTTTAATTCTATCTCCTGATGTGTTTAGTTATGACACATATCATACATACGGTCTCTACCGTGCTCATTTGTTTCATGAACTCGCGTGCCGCACCACCGTGGGAGCCTCCAGCAGCGCGCCCCGTGCCTACCATGCTTTGCCCCTGCCGCATGGCCCCAGGTGAGCGTGAGATAAAGATAGAGGTGGAGTTGTACCAAACATTTTGACAATTGTAGACCTGGTTGTGGTGTTGCTCCATGGTGTATTTTGGTATATTCTATATTCAAATTAACCTTTATATAGTGTCCTAAAGTTTGTTCGAACACCGAAGTTGTTTTCGTTTTAAAAGTCTCCTCTTAACTCAAATACCGCACATTCATTCACCGTACGTTCGCACACAGCGGGAGGTGGCACAACAGTTGAGATGGAACAAATAGCAAAAGTTACACGTAGCACTATGGGCAGCCCATAAGTAAATAAAAAATAATATTTCTAATGTACAGCTGACACAGAGGCAAGGAGCCGTTGGCTTCAGAAGCTAGCCGTTGACTTCCTCTTCGACATCCCTGCCACTAGGGCGTTGGCCACCTCTTTCACTTGCCTTTTTGTTGCCTTTTCAAAAACTTGCCTGTTGTTGACACCTCTTAAGCTCTATTTTTATAACTCAACTAAACATATAATAAGGTTATAAAGTAAATATAAACATAGAATAGGGGCTTTACTAACACAGTTCCACAAGTTTTGATAATTTATATCTTTTCGTGGTCTTGGCATGTAAATGCCGTAAAACTCGAGATAACTTCCCAAATAATAAGAAGATTGACCAAAGTGGTGAATTTCGATCCAAAAAGTGAACTAAAACATTCTAGAAGACACCGGGAGAAGCGACACCATCGGTCCACGGACCACGGCGCCGCCCGGTGAAGATTAGGCCGGCCGCCGTGTGGGGGCCATGATGTCGACCTCATCTTCTTAGGTCGGTTCCAAACCGACTTTGAGGTTGTATCTATACCGTTATTGAAGGTCGGTTTGATCCAAGGGTCCGTATTCATCGACCGTTACTATATAAGGATGACCCTACCTCGGCCTAAGCATGAAAATCATTATTCATCATACTTTCGACTCGATCAACAGCTAGAGCCATACATCTCTAATTAGAAGAGCTTAGATCAAGTTGAGAGAGATAGTAGAAAGTTGAGAGATAGATCAAAAGAACTTTATAAGAGTTCTAGATCTGTTCTTGAGAGATAAAGAGTAGAGTAGAGGAGAAGAAGGGGAAGTACCGGATCCGTCGGTGGCTCCTCTACGCTTGTACCTCACGGGATCAAAGGCTTCATTGCACTTGATCTTGAGACTTCTTTTGGTGGATCAACTTATTATTTGAGTAAGTTCACTTGTTTATATTTCTTTTCGGTTTTTACGACTCTTTAGAGTACTTCAATTCTTTGTCGCTCTTGAGTTGAAGTTGTTATCTCTAGTGCAAGCGTGGTGTTTGGACTAGAATACTGTTAAATGCACCCTACCTTCCGAGAGCGTGGTAGATCGTGGTAGTGACAAAGTGTAACCACTACAAGATTTGAAGGCTATTGCCACTCGACGTCATCTGCATCACCACAAATTGTGTTGCAATAGGGTTATATTTTGCAACTTTTTCCTAAAACGTGGCAATAGGGGGACTGTGTTGCCACAAAAATATTGCATTGCAATTTTACGTTCGGCGTTGCGAGAGGTGAGGCCTATAGCAACCCTTTTTTTCAAAAGTGTTGCTATTGGTTAATAATATTGCCATAATGATATTTAGTTGCATTTGTATTGATTAGTGTTGCAATTGTATTGTGCTCTTGCAACCAAATTGAATATTGTTGCAATTGCTTGTGATTATTGCCACAGTATTGTTGGGTTGTAATATTTCTCACGACCATTGCAATAGATATACTGTGTATTGCAACTAAACTTCTAATGTGATGCAATAGTTTGTTGCTATTGCCACTGTTTTTATTGGTTGTATTATTTCTCACAGCCATTGCAATAAATAGTTGTTTATTGCAACTAAATTTCTAAGGCTTATGTAATAGTTTGGGCTATTGCCACAATTTTTGTTGGTTGCAATACTTCTCACAACTATTGCAATAGGTAGTTGTTTATTGCAACTAAACACCTAAAGCGACGCTAATAGTATATTGCTATTGCCACTCGTGTGTTTGGTTGCTATAAATTCTAGTGTCATTGTAACACGTTGTTGTAGAAAACACCTATATTTTGTAGGCATTGGATCTAGCAAAAAGGGCATAGGGTTCCCGACTTCTCATTCGCTACTTAATATTCTCATTCGTTGAATTTTATGTAAGTATACGAAAGTATGCACTAACCATCATTTTGTGTACGTGATATGCAGTATGCACATGGCCATTCATCATCTATGGGTGCTTGATATACACCCTTATTATATAGTTGTGCTTGACTCTTCCACATCATTAGTTGTGGTGGTTGTTCCATGCCCTTATTACCCATCCGCATCAATGACCCCCTTGTCCGACCTTTGTCACCGTCAATGTCTTTCATAGATCAACGACAGGTTTTCTCCATATCCACAGTTATGTCCACGGGCGATGGCACATCCCTGAGGTAGGCGTCGTTGTTGATGGCATTCTGGATTGGCGGGTGCTAGATGCTAGATCGTGCGTGTTGGAGAAGGCAAGCAAGAGAAATCTTATAGGAAGGGGGCCGGAAAGGTTTTTGCATGTATTAGTTTTTTTTCTCTTGGCGGGCTAACAAAGTTCCAATCAGATATATCACAAAGTTCCAATCAGATATATCAGATTGATACAACCGGGTCGGCAAGGACTCCTATTGCCGTACAACATGCCCCATATATAAATATATATATATACACATTGTACGGGCCACGGCAGATTCTTTCTAATCAATCCCAACAATACATCTATAGGTTTTCCAGCATAGTAGTTCGTAGTCTTGCTAAGCCCTAGGAGCCCTAGGGATCGTGTTGCTGCACAAGTGGTCGGCGCTGCCTTCACGTCTGTCTACCAATCTGCTTGGACACCTTCAACTCTCCACTTGACGCATCACAAGATTGATTAATACAGGTATACAATTATATATAGTGTTAATATAATCCGTACTGCATGTTTATATTAAAATTATTCTGGACTCTCTTTCAACTACATGTTTCCAATAGACATGCACGTGCAGCATTAATGAGCATATATGCTAGAAAATTATTCTGAACTTTCAATTACATGTTTCTATTCTTGAGCTCCAAAGCCTTACAGCTTTGGAATAAATGGGTTTAACCTTACACGCTTGTGAGGATAACACATAGAATACATGGGTTTAACCTTACAGCTCCAAAGCCTCCTCGAGCATAGCTGCTTTGATCTCTGTAATTAAGAACCTGAGATTTTTCTAGGCCCAAAAAAATAAATTACAAGCAAATTAAACGATTTGAGCTTAATTTGGACAGCTTGCCATTTGTCAACTGCAAGTTGCAATTAAACCTCAATTTTTAAAAAGTGTCTCATGCATGGTTTCAAATAGAAAGCAGGCTAGGGCAATGTAAAAAACATGAGAAATTTCCAATACCATCCAAAGGCACTATTTTTATTCTGCACAACTGAAGAAACTTTGATTGATAGATACTTACCATTACTTAAAGGCAATAGTTCATCGAGCACTGCTTGTTATATAGATGTATAGCTTGCAGCATCCTAGAAACACATACATCTTTAAAAGACATAAAAAACAGATTACCAATCCCTCATGCATCTTTTTAATATGAAAGCATAATCATAGTGGATGCATCAAGTGCTTTTGCTATTTTCACTATTTTTCTATGCCTTTTTGCATCCTCTTCTTCAAATTTTACAAAATATCAAATTTCAACTATGTATGCTATATTCACTATTTTGCTAGAAATTATTCCAAGTGACAGGTTTAGGAGGTTCCAGTCTCTGTTTTGTTCCTCTATTTACTTTCTATTCTGAAACTATGAACTTGAAAACTTCAATGCATAACTATGGTAAATAGCTAACTGAAAGACACGGCCTCCATATGTCCTAAACATGACCAAAACTGCCCTGTAATAAGAACAAGTTTTATTATGGGGTGATATTAGAAACATGATCAGCAAATTAGCTTTCCTCAGTTGCATGTTCAGTCACCGGGAAGCATGCCTCCTGTAAAATCCCCTCATCTGATCATTAAGCGCCCCGGTGAAGTCCATGGTGAGAAGGCACTCACCGAGAGTCAGGTCCCAGGATCTCATCCTCGAACTGCAGTGCATCTGTCAGTGCCAAATCCTGCAACAACACAATTTGCGTTGCAGACATAATTCCCCTTTACTTTTAAGATTAAGATTCATGGGAATAATAAATGAAAAATCATACAGGGATTTTAAAAAACTGTTTAAGCTTGGTGTTTGTAAAGATTTACCTGATTGAAATGTTCCATCATCATCACTTTCAGCAGATTCCTCATCACCTTCACCATCGACCTCTAATTCTGAACCTTTATCCTCTACCTCTGCTTGATTATCCTCTCCCTCACTCTCTGAACATATGGTGCTAGAACATTGCTGTCCAGAACCAATAATGGTGCTCACAACTCACTGGCAAGAGCCCTCAAAAATCCCTGCATATATAAGATCAGTATATATTAAAGTCACTACTAAAATTATTAGTCAAGAGAGCCTAACAGGAAAGTGAAATATAGTATTCTTTTAGGTGCCAATGTAATATTTCAATTCTACATTAAACATTCTAAACTCGTTTATTTTTTGTACATTCTCTTTAGCTTAGTTTATTGCATTTTGTACATATACTTTTGCACCTATACTAGCTAGCTAGCTGGCTCCTAATCAAGTCTCAATTGATTTGTAGTGTCCAGGATCAGAGGTGACGCTTAAAAAGGATCAGCAAGGCAGTGCAGCGCGTGCGGCTGTAGGATCTTCATCATCTTGATCATTTGATTGCCCGTGGTATAGTATATATTTATATATATATACTTCTCGTCATGCACCACATAGTTACCATATGATATACGCATATATATATGTCAATTGTACTTATATATATATATCTCTATTGATCCTGCAGAAATTTATTTGGAAAGCATATAATGTCAGATAGGAGCTGGATGCGCATGGATAGGTCTAGTCCTGTTTGGCAAGAGAAATTCCAGAAATTTCTTCAAACCACATTTGATGGCAGTACATCAACTGCTTTGTGTCCATGTTCCAGATGTCGTTGCATGGTTTACAAATCGCGACATGAGCTTCACCGACATGTTCTTACTAATCGGTTTGATGAAAGTTTCATCTCCGAAGAGGAACAACGCCCGGTCCAAGTGATGAAGGCGGCCCATCTAATGTTGAAGGGTCAGTAGATAATGATGAAGAAGGTAACGACGTTGATCGTGGGACTGAGATGGTTGGAACACTAATCAGGGCTACTATTCATGGAAACATCATCCAAGGTCCAGATGAAGAGCCCAATGAGCATGCCAGGAAGTTCTATAAGTTACTAGAGGAGGCAAAACAGGAATTGTATCCAGGTTGCAAGGAGGCTACCAAGGTTTCTTTTATTGTGAGATTGTTTCAGATTAAGTGCATGCATGGTATTAGTAACACTGCCTTGAGGAGCATACTAAGTCTGTTCTCACTGGTGCTACCTGAAGGCCACTGTATACCAAACACGTTGGAGAAAGTGCAGAGTGTAATTCAAGAGCTAGGTCTGGACTATGAAAAGATACACGCTTGTGAGAATGACTGCATATTATTTTGGAAGGAAAATGAAAAACTGGATAAATGTCCAACATGTGGTGAGTCTAGGTGGAAGGATGATGGTGCTGCAAAGGGTGATGATACTAGTGACACTGGTGGTACACGAAAGAAGCGTGTTCCACGTAAGATCCTACGGTATTTCCCACTAATTCCTCGTCTGCAGAGATTATATATGAGGGAGACCACGTCATCAGAGATGAGATGGCACAAGGAAGGATTGGCCCGTGATGGCAGAATGCGTCACCCTGCAGACTCCCCAGCATGGAAGCACGTGGATGACAAGTACAAGTGGTTTTCAGATGATCCTCGTAATGTTAGGCTAGCTCTGGCATCTGATGGTTTCAATCCATTTGGGATGATAAGTACAACATATACCACCTGGCCTGTGATCATAATCCCTTATAATTTGCCACCTTGGTTGTGTATGAAACAACCTTATTGGATGATGTCGATGTTGGTTCCAGGACCAAAATCTCCTGGAAACAATATTGATGTATACTTCCGTCTCCTCATCGATGAGCTAAAGGAGCTGTGGACAGATGGTGTTGAAACATATGACGCCAAGCTAAAGAAGAATTTTACTCTACATGCTATTCTACTTTGGACAATCAATGATTTTCCTGCATATGCAATGTTATCTGGTTGGAGCACCAAAGGGAAGTTTGCGTGTCCATATTGCAACAAGGATACAGACTTCTTATGGCTGAAATACGGGTCCAAGCATTGTTACATGGGACATCGCCGCTTTTTGCCAACGAACCATAGGTAAGATTTCTTTTGGCTGAAATGCTTTTGTTGTTGCCAATTCAATTTCTTATTAATTTATGAGTTATCCATTGAAACATAGGTGGCGCAAGAATAAGACAAGCTTTAATAACCAAGTGGAAACGAGGGTGGCTCCTGAACCATTAACTGGTGTACAAGTGAGGGAACAATTTGAATGTTTTGATCAAACCGTTTTTGGGAAAACAACAAGAAAGAGGAAGCAACGTGAAGAAGAAAAAATAGATGGCACAATTGGAGGAAGAAGAGTATTTTCTTTGAATTGCCATATTGGGACTCATTGCTTATAAGGCATAATTTGGACGTGATGCACATTGAGAAGAACATCTGTGAGAGCATTTTGGGTACGTTGTTTTGAAATTGATGGTAAATGCAAGGACAGCGAGAAAGCCCGTCTTGACATGAAACATCTTGGTATGAGGAAGGATCAACATCTTGTGATGGAGAATAATAAATATACTATGCCACCGGCATTGTACAAATTATCTAAGGATGAGAAGGAAATTTTTGCAAATTCCTAGAAGGAGTGAAGATGCCTGATGGGTTTGCCTCCAATATAAAGAGATGTGTTGACGTCAAAGCTTGTAAGGTTAGTGGACTGAAAACACATGACTACCATGTTATTCTACGTAAGCTGTTACCATTGATTATGCGTAGCCTTCTACCAAAAAGATGTTGTGATCCCATTGATTGGTCTTAGTCAGTTCTTCAATGGAATTTGTTCAAAGGAGCTAGTCGAGGCAGATCTTGATAAGCTTAGCATTTCAATCAAAGAGACTCTTTATCGCCTTGAGATGATATTCCCACCGGCATTTTTGACATCATGATGCATTTGCGGTTCACCTAGCCGAAGAGGCTAAACTAGGAGGTCTTGTGAACTATAGATGGATGTACCCAGTTGAGAGATATTTACGTACACTAAAAGGCTATGTGAGGAACAAAGCACATCCCGAAGGTTCAATAGCCGAGGGATATATCTCCGAGGAGTGCCTGACCTTTTGCGCTCGTTTTTTGGAAGACATTGACACCAAATTAAATCAAGCTGATCGTCATGAAAGCGCCGCTGTGAATGAGCCACCATCTGGGCTCAGCATATTTAGCGCAACTGATTACAGCAGGAAAGGATTTTGTTGGGAGGAAATTTCTAAAGAAGAGTTATTCAAGATGAGGCACTACATGCTAACTAACTGTGATGAGTCTCCACCATGGATTAGGTAAGTTGCAATATATAACATAACTAATTTTACGATTTCTTGTAGCAAATACTAATTATTTGAAGTTACAATGCAGTGAACATAAGGATGACCTCAGGAAAGAAGGTACAGTAAACCTTAACAAACGACACAGGAGCAATTTGTACAGTGGTTTGAGCGCAAAGTGAGTAATGAATTAATTTTAGGTTTTCGAAGTCTTAATGCTGTCAATACGACATATGTTATTCACTGCCACTTGTATTATGGAATTGTGTTTTGCAGATCAGGAAGCAAAAGCAGGAAGGCATCATAAATAGTGACAACCTATTATGCTCCCTAGCTAGAGGACCAGAGTTACGAGCCCGTGTGTTCAATAGATGCTTTATCAATGGTTTCCTGTTCCGAACAGCATCTATTGAGAAAAACCTGACCACAAGAAATAGTGGTGTTTATGTGAAGGGTGTTCCCAGTACCGGCAATATGGCATGGTATGGAGTGGTTCAGAAAATTATCACTCTTGATTTCGCCCAGGAGAAGGAAGTCACATTGTTTCAGTGTGACTGGTATGATGTACCAGCTGCCACTACGAGCAAAGGCAGAGGATATAATAAGGATGAATATGGGGTTATAGAGATCAATACTAGTCGTTATCGATATTCCAGTGAGCCCTATATTCTGGCAACACAAGCTGAACTAGTGTTTTATGCTGAAATCCCAAGCAAGCCAGATTGGTGTAGTGTTGTTGCACTGAAGCCTAGGAATTTGTTTGCCATGCCAGAAGCAACAGAAGACGAGGGTGACATAAAAGCATTACTAGGCGTGGGAGTGCAAGACATGGATAGTGCATTACGCCTGCATATGGAATTGACAAATTGGAGAAGATCAGACATGGAAGGCTCTAGTGGTGATGTCTCTATTATTAATCAGGCAATTGCCGAATCTGTTCCAGAACCAGATCACGCGGCATTTCTTGATGCAGAAGATGATGAAGACGATGAGACCTACATTGATGATGGAGTTGTTGCACCAGCGACAACTGTGGGGGAGACCAGGATGATGATTTCTTTGTTTAAATCGTTTTGAAGGATATGTTTTGCTTTTTGAGGACCTGGATGGACATCTCTTTGATTAAGTCATTTTTATGAATATTTGTTGCTTTTGTGTGGACCTGGATGAAGATCTATTTGATTTAGTATTCATGAATAATTTATGCCAACTATTTTGTTGCTTATGAATATTTGTTTTTATCAATACTGTTAGAAGTTAGAACAGCAACTAGCACATAGAGTGGTACCATATCAACTACCTGGTCCAAATTATTGCATCATATAATAATTTGTATGCTAAATCCATAAGAAATTCCATATATGCCACATCTTTATTCATACCTCTCCTCCTCGTCACTGGAACTCCACTTACAGAGCCACGAATGCCATCTGAATGCTTTTTTGGGCACTTTGGCTGAGGCTTGGGCAGCACTGTTGTCTACATACCATGAGGTCATTGACGTCTGAAGAGAAAGTCGTCATCCTAAATGTTACAAGAAAGCTCCATCAGAATTGTAGAGACAAGCTGCTGATTATATTAAACTTTTTGAATGTTCAATAAATAAATAAATAAATACTCAGAGAAGAAGAAAAACTATCACTTGGTAGAATTTCTCATTGATATCATGCCTGCATCCCTGAATGAGCTATCTAGCCTGAACATGGCTGAAATTTCTTAGCAGCTGCCCACTTCTTAAGGTTCTCAAGCAGCACATCCTAAGCACTTGTAACTCCACTGTAGAAATTCATATGTACTCACTGAATCCGCTTTTAATTTTCTATTGCTCATCCTCAGCATACAGATTCTTTAATTTGGTTAATGTAACATTTATTTGTTTATTAGAATAAAAATTTCATCAAACAAGAGGCGGGCAAGTAAGGGCACTTAATTGTCTTCCCACATTCATCATGTGTAACAAAGAAGAGTCAATTAGTAAGCAATTCGAAAACCACTTATTGGCCGGCTGAAGCAATCAGGAAATTATCTAAAATTGAACACATTCCCCAAACTTGAACCTAATAATTGAAACCTTAACCAAAACTCTAACGCCCAATCTCACCTTCTTCCTGGCCGGCGCGGTGGAGGACGACCCTTTTGTACCCCTTGCCGCCGGCCACCGGGGTCTTCTTCTTGGCCCCGGAGAAGGCTGGCCCTTTGGCCCGCTTGTCGCCAGCAACCGGGTTCTTGTTCTTGGTCGTGGCGGACGCAGCACTACCGCCCACCTTCCCGCCGACGAGCGATGGGAGGATAAGCCCACAGATGCGATGGTGGCGGAGCAGGATGGCAAGGTCGGCTTCGCATCGGGGATGGCGCCATGGAGAGCGCCTGGCAAGCTCCACTGCGCCAGTGGCGGATGAGAGGTGGCGGCGGAAGGGGGCGGGGAGGATTTGGTTATTGACTAAGTTACCCCACCTGTTAGTGGACCAACGTGAATAGCGGCGATGAGAGATGAGAGATCGTCCATGAGCATCTTATCTTATTAAAAAAAAGACCTCTCGATGAGCATCATTATATTATTATTGTTTTCTTTTTTTCTTCTTCTTCTTATTATTATTGATAAAATAGGGATTTTGTTAAAAAAATATTCTCCAACAATTTTTGAATTGCATATACAGATATTGTCCCTCTCCATTTTGAATGTTTCTCTAAGAAAAGATGGAGAACGGATTATGATGTCAATCACTAAGAATCGGTGTAGGGCGCGCCGCTCGCGTCCGGACGCCCTCGGCCCGCTTCCGCTAAGCCCAATAACATGTCTGCTCATTGCCGGACAATGGGATCAGCCCATCGCCGGTGTGGATGTCACGCCCGCTCCGCATGCGATCGATGGGAGACGACGGCGGCACCACTTGGACTTGGGGTCTACTTTTGGTCCGTTTTGTCTGACGACGGCCGGTAGATACAGATGGAGAGTGGAATGCGCTCCCTCCCACGCCCGGGCAGGGTCCTAGATCACGCGGCCGCGGGGGGCAAAGACCGCCAGATGCCGCCGCCGTCGAGCTCCCACCGTCCAAATTGACCACGCGACTAGCTCCGCATCATCCCCACTTGGCCCGCCCAATTCCACTGTAATCGCCCTCGCGGCCGGCCGGTGCCACCATGAGACATCCCATCGTGGACAGCTCGTCCCCGACGAGCGTTAACTGCAAGTACTCATGTTCTAGCTCCCCCCTTGTCATCAAGATCTTGATCTTCTTTATGGTTTTTAATAGAAGAAGCCCAGCCGCGCCGGAACGCCATCATGGCCGCCGAGCTTGCCGCCATCATCACCGTCACCATCATACGTCCACTTCCACCACATCCTCGACTCAACCAAAGACGACGAGCACCGTGTCCCGTGAGCTCCTTGTCATTCTCATGTCGTCGGTTGGTCACGTGCCGTGGTGGCCGGAACGTGGTCGCCGGCGAGCTCGCTCTGCCGTGCTCGTAGTCGCTTGCTAGGGAGCTGCCTTCGGCTCGATTAGGTTAGGGCCTTAGGGGTTTTGCTCGCCTACGCGATGCCGCACCTCATCGCTACCCTCGCTATCGCCGGGAAAGCCCTAACGAGCTTACCGGCCGCCTTCTTTGCGCCGTCCACCCGCCATATATGGCCGCCGGCGAGGGTGCCGTCGTGCCTTAGGGGGGGCGGGTTAAGGGCACCAACGGGTCCGGGGAGAGTGGGGAGCGGGTTAAGGGCACCAGTGGGCCCGAGAGAGTGGGGGAGAAGTGCGGGTGGGCGGCGAATGGCAGCGAGGTTGGGTTGGCGGGCGCGGAGAGGGAGGAGCCGACGGACAGGCCCGCAAGGCGTCGTCCAGACGTATATGTTACTTACGGTATTGTTGAGCGAAATAGCTAGTGAGATTTATTCTAGTAGGAGTAGTAGATTCATATTATATTTCTTGGTTTATTTTACTATAGGAAAACGGCTAATATATATACATACACATATATACACACAAAGAGACGGTATTCTTATTTGTATTTTTTTTTCCATATATAGGAAAAAGGCCAGGGTGTCATGCGCGAGGCAAGTGCCGAATACCCCCGAAGTCGACCAATCCTCGGCCCAAGCATTTTTTTTGCTGCCTTTTTTCGTTCGTTCTCCTGATCTTAAACATTTTTTTGCCGCCAGCAGTTTGGATTTTTTGTTCCAGCGAAAACAAAACACGAGCGCCAAATACCCCGCCTTTTTCCTAAACATTTTTTGCCGCCCTATACCATCGCCCCTGCCCCCTCCAAAACCCATTCGCCCCCACTTAATCTAATCTCCAGGGACAAGGCAGCCGCCAGTTAGGGTGTCAAAGGATCGTAGATGGCGACCTCCTCGGCAGCTGCGGCCACATCGGCGACGCAGCGGCAACCCGCGTCGACGGCGACCCCAGGGTACACAACACCGTCGCCAGCGCTCATGAGGCCGCCGCCAGCGTCCACGGCGATGAGACGCGGGGCCACGACGGCGCTTTTCGGCGGAGCGGGTAGGACGCCGACCCCTACTTTGTCCGACCACGACGGAGAGGACGACTATCAAGATGTCAGTTCACCACGTCGACCACTACCCGCCCGGCGACGTCGTATTGGATCTCAGATACTCGAGCCGGACTCACAGCGTCGGTAAGCAGCGACACTCATCCTTCATTTAAGGAAATGGTCGTGCACTCAAATAAATTTCTTCACTTTCCTTCAATTTCCATTCAACTAGGCCATCAAAGTGTATTATCCTACTGCTGGCTGTGTAAGCCTCTGCAAATTTCTGCTGTGTATTATCCTGAGCGAAACTAAAACAAAATAGTATATATTGTCCTGTTATCAATTTCCAAGTATAAATTTACGACATGTAAATTTCCAAATACACTTCATGTTATTAATTTCCATTCAATTTCGGCCGTGTATGCCTCTGCAAATTGTTGGCCGTTATCTTGTTCCATTGTTCAGTTCTTTATTATTTAACTATTGACTATACTTTTTTTTCAACCGAGATTACCAGAGAATGATTAATTGTTGTTTATTCATTACTAATTACTTTAGAAAATTACTACTTAAGTTGGAAACCTCAGTTTACAGTATCAGTTCGCCATACCTCAAATGTATAATGCCCTATGCCACTAATCAAGTATGCACGAATGTTTTTTTCAGGGAAAATACTGTGACATCGTCGGAAGAAACAGAATCTTGGATTCTATATTTTTGATCTAAAAGGCGCACCACCTGAGAGGGGAGTTGCTGAAATTGAATTGGATAGGAAAGATATCACGTTTGGAACCTTGTTAACAATTAAATCACGTTCAGGGTACTCTTCGAGGGAC
The DNA here is from genome assembly GCA_015847255.1 of Hyparrhenia diplandra. Classification (NCBI taxonomy): domain Eukaryota; kingdom Viridiplantae; phylum Streptophyta; class Magnoliopsida; order Poales; family Poaceae; genus Hyparrhenia; species Hyparrhenia diplandra. The sequence goes on from JADLZK010005498.1 coordinate 63,942, forward strand.
TTCTTATACTACAAGGAACGATGTGGTAATGGTGTAGCAAAATTGATTGAAATTGATGGTGAATTAGATGTAGATGGCATGATAGCAATGAACGATGAGGAGAGAGAAGTCAGATTAGTATTGAGTAGGGATAAAATAACCGAGCAAAATGTGACCATAACACCCATCAAAGTACCTCCAGGTACATCATTTTTATGAGGATGAATTCACAAATGAGCCACTTGATGACTACAAGATCTGGCTTGCAGAACTACATGAAAATGGCAGAGGCCGTGGTAAGTTAAGTAGCTGCACTAGTTTCCATAACTTCATGTTAATTGATTGGTAGTCAATTCAATAATGTAAGTTTTTTTCCAGAACTTCAAGATATGTTCAGGGGAAGAGACAGTCAAAACATACAGCGCATGGTTACGTCAGGAAGGACAACTTGATGACATCGGTAATATGATATCCTCTCCATGTTTGTAAATCAATTTAACAGTTTTTCAGATACCAATTTTAAATTGTGCTCTATTATTGTAGAGGCATATGAAGAGCTTTCAACAATCAGTCAAGTCAATCCAGCAATCCTACACCACCAATGCAACGGCCAAGTCATGCTCGTCGTGAAAAACAACTGGCCAATGGTGGTAAAATTTTTGGAAACCATTATTATAAGGTAATAAGAGTTGTACCATAGAAACCATGTCGAAATGTAAGCAACAAGCATTAATAAGAGTTCTGAGCAGCAACAGCTCTGTTCCATCAATCTTCAGTTCAGAGCACTAGCAAGCAGTACCAAATTTCTCTCTGTTATATATCATGACCCCTTCTTGTCTCTAACTTCAGTGCAACATATGTGGTTCAGCCATTATTTTACTGGTTTTAGACAAGTATTTTCACTTAGGCCTGAATAGCAGCTGCGACGCACATCATTTTTGTATAATTGTGAAAGGACGTTTGTTGGCTAGAGTAACTAATTTCTCATGTAATTGTTGCATGCTTACCTTTAGTAGATATTTATTATTTACCTGATCGTTTCTCATGGAGTCGCTGCAAGGTTGTTAGGGCGTCCGCAACGGATGCTGACGACATCGCCGGCTGAGCTGTATTTTACATACTAAATTAATATAGGTCCGGTTACCATGCCTCCTTTCCTATTGGTCGTCACAGCATAGCAGGGGACTCGACCACACACGCGCTCGCACTTGATGCTCCGAGCTAGCGATGAGTGAGTCGCCAGCGATTAGTATTTTAATTAATTTAATTGCTCCTAGATAGCAAATAGCCTGCCGTTGGAGAGGCCCTTAGCTTAGCTGTTGGTTACTAGTAGCTCTACTACAGTTTGAATTTTCTGTACTAGTGAGCTCAACTAGCTGTTGTTAATGAGAAACCATTGTCACTTGTTACTTTTGAGTGGAAACATCTTTCAATTATTAGGTTAGAAGAAATACGCACTTGTTACTGATTGGTTGCATTCTATATTTTATTGTATTGACAATTTTTGCATCATGCATTATTAAATTTCATTGTATATTGTTTTGAAGGGCGACATATCAGTGGAAAGAGGAAGTTTAAAGGACGTGGGCCCGTTAAAGGTTTAACTGTACCCAACAAAAGAGCTAGGCAGGGCACTACGAAATTGGATGTGGTATTCTCTAGAATGGGAGGACCTGTAGGTGGTAACCCGGCGGTCTTTTGTTGACAGAAGTGGTGGTGTATACAAGGTTAAGGGCTCCACTTATTGGTGTGAGAAAGTGGAAAGACATTGATTATGTAGTTAAAAGGAGATAGCATCTGATGTAATTGTAAGCTTCTCATATTTTTGGTCCGTTCAATCTTAATTGTGAAATATTGTAAGAACTCACTTGGTTTATGTATTTGTTATTCAACAGGATAAGTGGAACCTTGAGAATACCGGAAAACAAGAAAAAGATATGGGCTATTGCTAATGAGCGCTACAAAGGATGGCGATCAGCATTTAGTTCAACGTACAGGGCTTATGACACATATGATGAGAGAATGAGACATAAGCCTGAAGACCTGCACATTGTTGAATGGCACTATCTAGTGTTGTATTTTGGCACCAAGGAATTCCAGGTTTGATGTCATTTACTATTTTTGGTGCCAACTGCAATTGCAAAAAGATAAATGTTTTCTTTGGAGCACTCTTTTTAATACAAACACAACATGCAGGAAATTAGCAAAAAGAATTCTCGAAATCGATTCGCTTGTCCAAGCACAGCATATGGTGGGATCATTGTCTTTTCGGTCGGTGCAGCTATGAAATGGTAATGACCGAGAAGCACGTACATATCAATGTTTTCTTACTTGATGAAATATTTATTTGTGTCATTCTTGGCAAAATTAGAGAGACCCGAAACGGTGAAGAGCCAGATGATTGTGAGCTTTTGGTGAAACGCGCACAGTAAGGGAGGGAAATGGACAAGCGATGCATCAAAGGCTATCTAATGCATGTATATAATTGTTTGTACAACCCTTACTAAATGATTCATAGTATTTCCCTTGTTTAACACATTTTTGCATGTCTTGCTTGTGTTAGGAAACTGCTTGCAACAAAATTGCGAGAGAGAAGGAAACTGAGTCGACGAGATAGCTTTGTATCTTCGATGAGAAAAAAACCTTATTTTCAGGGAAGCATACAAGCAAATTACTAGATCTAAATCATCCAAGGTTCATGGTAATGGGTATTTGGCAAGGTATCCAACTAGAAGGCAGCTAATGGTGAGCGTTTGGAGGATCGGGCCAGTTAAAACTGCATCCCATAAGGAAAATGAAGAAGCTGAAGGCTTATTTCGAGAAGGTACAAGAACAACTTCAAAGCCAAGTTGTTGAAAGGGAAGCCAGAAGAAGGAGGAACATAGGCGTCGGATGGAAGAAATGAAGGAAGCAAGGGAGGCGATAATAGGGCGTCGGATGGAAGAATTCGAAACCGGCAAGAGTTCATGTCAATGCTAGCAGCACAAAGGCAAGAACCATCACCACAGGGTAATATCTTGTATCATTTGAACTTGCATATTGATCGGGTTAGCGGGTCTATTTTTTATAGTTTTTATTTGGATTCACTTCACAGTCATCACCATAATATGTTTGCTCAAAGCGAGCAGAAGAACATTAATCAATTAAGTTCTTGTCTATGGGAGCTAAGTAGTAGCAATAAAAAAATTAAATGCAGGTTATCCAAGCCGCCCTTTAAAACAACTTGATCCACCGCTACAAAGGAAATGAAACAGCAGGAAACGAAACACCCTCGGTTGCTCATGTACCAACCTTGAATGAAAGAGAACAAACAACACAAGAGGATGAAGCAACATTAGCTCGGGTTGTTTTAGGCGAATCTTGTTTAAAACCATGGATTAGACTCTAATATTTTTAATGTAATTTTGAATTGCAAGAATAACCTACAAGTGAAGGAGAAAGGACAACTCACGGGTTCTACACCTGTAGTAGGTATTAATGTGCGCACCACTAGAGGCAGTCTTAGCGAAATCAATCACAAAACAAAAGAAGGGAATGGTGCACCGAATTTTATTTCTACAAAGCATTTGACGATCTTTGTGGCAAAAAGACGACCAACAAAAAGAATTGAATGTAAGCTTGGTTTTCAAATGATGTTCTCATTGTCCTTCAGATCATGTGATTTGCAATGTCTTTTTTCGAATTACCTATGGTAAAACTGATAGTGGTCTTTATTTCGGGATGAATGTACGGTTTCGATATTGTGGTAGTCCAAATCGGGCACAAGGTAAAATTCCTTCCCTGTACTTCTCGATAACCTATGCCTTTTGATACGTGCTTTTGCTTGTCATCATTTATATATCACGAATGATAGTACCAACGGGTTCTAGATAACTTGTGCCATCTTATTTTATTTGTTTGTGAACATCACTAGTTTTTTTTGTTTTTATTGCTTAAATTTGAAATAATTTAGTTCTGATTTTGTTGTCAACATCTCCAATTTTAGTATAAATACTTCCTCAAAATTTATTAGAGAACCATATCATATTATATTATACTATCATGATGAACTGAACAACTAATGCGTATTTCAATTTGAATGACTTTATTCAACGGGGAAGGTATAGTTTGAGTGGAGTGCTCAAGTGATGGGATGGCCAATTCAAGTCAAGCTTCGCTTCAACCATTATTGGTGTTTAGCGGCTTTTAGATGTTATTAGGCACAAATATGTTGAATAACTTAAATGTGTGATGGTTTTGAACAATTTGTGATAGTCGGGGTTTTGAATATTTTGGATTAGTTTATTTCTTATGTGAATAATTTAAACAAATCAATATGTTGGTTGAATGGAATATGTTCGTATGCATTTTTGATGTATATTGTGTTTCTAATTAATTAATTGTGTTGCAATATTGTTCGGTGGCACCAAAAGAACACGTTTTAAAAGTGGCTATTGGCCACCATACTTTTCGATGGCAATATATCCTATAGCGACGAACAATTAGGTGTAGCAATAGAAATTGCTCTCCTTATAGCAACGACAATGTGAATGTGGCAATTGCATGTCTTGCCTCCATTTCTTAGTGTTGCGACATAATCCTTATTGCCACACTCGTTATGTGATGCAATAGAGGATGTAACTTATAGCAACCAAACCTTAGGCGTGGCAATTGCACATGTTGCCACCACTTCTTGGTGTTGCAACATAGGTCTTGTTGCCACACTTATTATGCGATGCAATATAGGATGCACCTTATAGCAACCAAAATTTGGGTGTTGCAATTGCACATGTCGCCACCATTTTTGGTGTTGCAACATAATCCTTGTTACCACATGCGTTAAGCGTGGCAATACATTATATTGCAACACACTTTTATCGTTGTTATTGCACCATTTGTAAGCGACATGGGCACGTTGCAATTGCAAGATCTTACAACACCTTAGGGGTTGCATGAGTTTTTATTGCCACACATACAACTGTAGCAAAAACCTTATGTTGCAACGCCTAAGGCGTTGCAAATCCAAAACACATTTTGCAACGCTTCCCATAAAAGTGTTGTCCAAAGCTTTGCCCACGCAAGCACCACCGCAACACCTCCCAAAGCGAAAAACAAGTGTTGCTATTTTTGCTATTGCAACTATTTTAGCCCTTTTGCAACACTTTTCAAGAGTTGAGACAGGGGGTCAAAATTTAGTAGTGAACACCCTGGTTTTAAGCATGTCATTAGCATCTCGCATTTCATGGGCATAATCATCATTTAGTCACATGCGGTTTATGCACATGAAATGATAGGGGTCATTTGCATGCTTAATTTTATTTAATTTGCTTGCTATGCTTTGCCTTGTCATTTCATGTATGAAATGTTTGCATAAGTAGAAGTTTAATGTTTATTTATTCTTAGTGATGATCATAGAAGGTGTTAGAGCATATTTGATGTTGGTCATGTTCCCTAATGTGATTTCATAATGGTAGTTTGACTTGGTTTGACCTTGTTTGAATTTGAGAGTAATTTATCTTGTTTTGCTAAAAAGTGCTAGCTAGAGGTTTTGCATGTGTGTGCACACTTCATGACTTGTGTAGATAATTTCATGCGTAAACAAAAGATCTCATAGGTCGGTTGCATGTTTTTGAGTGGATCATGTCCAAAAAAGTCGGGTTCGCTTTTGAATTGGAGGCGAATTAGGGTTTTGTTTGACCCCGGAGTAGTCGTGCTTTTGATCGATTGTAATTTCAAAACTAGGCCGAATTAGGGAAAAGTTTCTATAGGTGTTTTGCTCAGAATTTTATGAGGAACATTTGTTCAATTAGAGTTTTTGCTAATTCTACACGGATCTCGATGCACGGGCCAAAACAGATTGAATTAGGGTTTGGATTGGATCTTTAGAGGCGGCTCTCTCCTTTTCTCCTTGTCTCTGTTTTTCTTTGGCGGCCCTTTACGTCGCGATCGCCGCGCCCAGCCGCGCGATGGCCGCGCCCCTGCCATCTGCCCGCGCCCCATGCCGGGTGAAGGGGGAGACAACGACGCCCCGTGCCTCCCACTCCACTCCTCCACTCCCCCGCTTCTTCCTGGCGCAAAGCTTAGCGCCAGCAACAGCAGCGCCGGGCGCTTCGCTTCGCCATCGCCGGTGCGGCGTGACCACCACCACGCGCCCCGGCCATAAAACCCGCTGGCCAGCCCGCCGAGCCGTGCACCCTTCCCCGGCGCCGGTGGACCGCCCCGCAGCCAAGGTGTGCCAAACCGGCCGCTTTCTCCGCTGGCCGGAAAAATCGGGCCGCAAGATACCGGGCCGCCGGCGTGTCGTGGCTCGCCGACGAGCCTCGCGTCTTTTTTTCTTGGACAATTCGTGTTCCACCTTTCGCCTCCTCATGCCGAAGCTTGCATGCGGGGCCGAATCGAGCAGCCCGGTGCCCAGTTCGCTACGGACCACGCGCATCGCCGCCGCCGGAGTTCCGCCAAGACGGTCTCCGCCGCGACTGCTCTCTGGGGCCACCCCGTCGCCCACAGCGCCAAGAGGATTCGCTTGACGACGTCTTGCAGCCTCAACGCCCATCACCACGTCGCCCTCGCGCTGGCGGGAACGCGGCCACTGACCGCCAGTGTCTGCCCGGGCGGTGAGCGATCGAAACGGGACACCAAAATCGCGGTTTCGATTCGACCAAGTAGTCGTTGTATCGCTTTTGATGTCGCCCTAACGCATGCTCGGCTCGGTTGGCCGCCTCACCATTTGGAAAATTGCCGCATCCCCGGCTTGAGCCGGCTGCGCCGCCGTCGAATCAGATCAGTCGCCGCCAGAGCCCACCAAACCCCAGCTAGGGGTCTAGGATCGCGGGAATCTTGGACGCCCGTCCGTAGGTGCCCGTGGTTTGGGCCAGAGGGAGCAACAACCGGCGGAGATCCGACGTGACCGCAGCCGCCCCTCGTCGTGAGGCCGCCGGGGGAGGTCCCCGTCTGTCGGCCTGTTTTCTTTTATGTTTTTCTTTTTCCGTAAAACCTATGCATGCATTAGAAAATCCATATCTTGCTCATTTTAGCTCCTTTTTGAGTGAGACAAATTTTGTTGTGATCCTTATGACTAGATCTACATTAGAAAAATATGAGATTAGGTTTTCTGGTAGTTTTATATTTATCTAGATTTATTGCAATATATACCATGTTTCTAGGTAAATGCATATCTAATTCTTGGTGCGTGATAAAATAGTGGTGCCTGTACAAAATGTTCATATTTTTTATGTGTAGTGCAGGAAAAATATTATACATGCTATGTTCTGTGGTGAAAATGTGATTTTTGATTTATGTGCTATTTATCATGCTTTCTTAGGAAATTCATAGAAAAATAATTACTAGGGTTTTTGCCATGATAATGTTTGTACATGCATTTGTTACTGTTATATAGCTTTTCATGTTCATGGTTAGGCAGTTTCATACTTTTCATAGTACAAAGTATTTTTCATGCCTAGTTTTCATGCTAGCTTGCCATTTTTGTATAGGGCAGTATGTACATGAGTTTGCCCTGAAATTTTTATGGTAGGCATGTTAGACCAGTAGGATGCTCTGGTAGTTTTTATAGATTTTTTCTAAGGTGTTTATGTATTTATCATATTTTTGTTACATAGAAAATGCTCTAGAAATGCATGTTTATAGTAGGGTAAGGTGTATTGGTAATTTTATTAGTTGTTCCTAGCATGGATAGGACCTGTTGGTATACTTAGTTTGATAGCCTTGGCAGTTTGGCAGATTTTTATTCCTAGCATTTATATGATTTATGGTGTGCATGTGTAGTAGATATTAGGGCATGTCATTTCATGTAATTTAGTTTATCTTCTGGGTTGATCAGTAGGTTATTTTTGATGCTTTATGGTCTTATTGCTTGCTGATCAAATTTTGGTAAGGGTTGCATGCTTGGTTAGAGAGTTCTGGGGAGTTGCATGTAGCTTGTTAGGTTGAAAACAGAGCCTCTGTTTTCTCTGTTTTTCGAGGCTGTTAATGTCAGAATTAGGTCAGGGGTGGTATGGAATGTTTTGTAGATAATTTTGTTAGTTTTCCAACGCAGTATTTGTTTGCTGCATTTGGAGTTATAGAACTCCCCTGTGTGGTTTTTAGTAACGGCACATGTCTTGCTGCCATTTTTCGGTGTTTAGTGGAATAGGGTGTTTGCTTGGTGTAGGCTATTAGGGTTTCTTGTGTAGTTTTAATTTTGCTTCTACGGAAGAGATATCCACTTACTAGTATCATTCATCATAATGCATTCATCCATCATTCTAGTTTATTTTATGCAAGTATATCTCTATGCATTCGTATGGCTTACTCTCGCATATGCATGCATCATATCGGGATCGGAGGAGTTAGCTCGGGAGGAGATCAAGGAGCAGGAGGTCAACCTTCATCATCTCGAGTGCAGCCAAAAGACCCCACGGGGAGAAGGGGACCGTGACTCTACTTTTCTAAAGGCAGGCCCCGGTGCATCTTTGAACTTACCTATGCTTTTCAAATTAACTTGTTGAGTCCTTTTATGAATCTTTGCATTAAGTATAGGAGGTGGTTGAAACCGTTGATGCAACAGATATCCTTCTTTGAAGTTGTTGCCCTGTCCTATTTAGGAGTCTAGGTTAAATAAATGCTTTCGATTATAATGATTGCGTGAAGCGGTGATTTCCGGCCACCGAGAGGATGTTTGTGGTTAGTCACATGGGTGACTAACAAAATTTCTTCTTGAGAATCGAATAATAAAACATGTGAGATCGGATGGATATTGTGGTATTCCATCGATCAGCTAAGGACTTTACCCTTTGTCGGAAGCCTCGGCCGGAAGTTGAACGTACTGTTCATATAGTAGGTCGCCGAGTCGTGAGCCACGAAGCTTGTGGGAATGTTAGGGGGGCGGTATTTGTACGCTTAACGCCCCTCCTTGGCGTGGTCGGTTGGGTTTGATCGGGCGCAAGCGAGGTGTGCAATTTTAAGCGCCGTCTTCGTTGCGCGCTCACTTGGTGGCTCGAGAGGGGGGGTTGCCCAGGTCCGGAGACAGGGGGTGCCGAAGTGATTAGGTCCGCCCGATTACAAGTAGACCTAGTGTATGACGGGGTTTCGGGCCGTACCGGGTTTGCAATCGATTGAATCGCCATCTCTCCCGGACGGTGAGAACCCGTCTGTCTCCAGCGGCATCGTAGTTTAATATCACAATAATGGTTATTCTTATAATTCATGTTGCCGATGTTAAAATGTTGATCAAATTACTTATCTTGTTATTTATATATCGTTGAGCATATATATGTCTTTAATCTTGACTATGAGGGCTTATGGTTATGTAAGTAATAATAACCTTTTAACTTGGAAGAACTGAGTAGTATGTGTAGGCGCATTAATCAACTTTACTTGAAAATAAATGTGAGTCACCGCTCCTCGGATAAAGCCAAGCATACTCCTTGGAGTCTTTCCCTTATTTTTTGGTTTAAGGCGGGTAAGTCTTGCGGAGTACAATTGAGTACTCACGGGTTAATTCGATGTTGTAGGTGATCCGTCTAGCATGATTCGATCCGGTTGTGATGTCTGTGGTTGAAGAATAATGCCTAGGCATGGCCGTCTCCATATTTCGGTCTCTTGCTATTACGGGGGTGACATTATGTTGGCACTATCTTATTTTATTTTTTGCACAACTATATTGTTTTGAAAGCTATTGCTTCCGCTTTCGAACTACTTTTGAAATAAATGGGTACATCGCACTCGATTATAATATATTCAAATTTGGTTTAAGATACTGCGCGAATTTAACTCTTGAGCTCAACGATCTTGGTTGTATTTGTTGATGAGTTTGAAATCACTCACGAGATTTCCGAATACCGGGTTTATATGGACTCAAGTGTAGACTGCGATTGCCGATTAATTGCGAATTAGACTTGATTTCTTATAAATTGGTCGGCCGTGTCTGACGATGCCATTGATTCCTTTGGATTCCACTTCCCGTTGGATAGGACACATAGGACCTAGTTCTTGGGGAATAGCAAGTTTCAACCTTGTTTTCCTTTGAGTACGTCCCCATTAAGAAATATCTTCGAGCCTTACAAGAATATAAACTAGATAACCATAGACATCTTCTCAACCTTTATTTTCTCCGGACCTTTCTATAATCTCGGGGGATTTAGTTTTAGTCTCACTATCCTCACACCATTCTCCCCGTGGATTCGATATTTAAAACCCTCTCCGGTGAAGTGCTCATCGTGACGTTCGCTTGCGGATTGTACAAATTATAAATATTTACGTGGGATAACTTTTACCAACACGTGTTGGCCTCCTCTTCACTCTAGACCCTGTTTAAAATAGCGCTAAGGAAAATAGCGGGAGCACTCCGAAAAACGCTATAGCGGCGCTATTAAGCTGCTATTTGGCGCTATAGCGCACTATAAGCGGCGCTAAACGTCATCGCGGCAATCGCTATTTGCCGCTATTAGCGCGCTATTTGTTCTGGGGCTCTAGACCGCAACTCCTATAATGGAACCCAACCCCAACTCCTACGAAACATCTTGAATCGAGGATTCTCCATCCCAATACTCATCAAAAGGCACTAGCCTAGTTCTCGCCTCCTACACCCCAATCTCAGTTTCCCATTACAATATAGAATTTCAATCCTTTTGGTCCTCCGGGAATCCTCCCCATATGGCGATTCTCCTCCCAGATTTTTCAAGGGAGTTGGCTTCAAGCCCCTCCACCAAGCTTTCAAGGATTTCATCTCCATGAAAGTCCGTGAGGTGAGGGTCGTGAAAGGCCTAAATGGCTGGTCGCTTGGGCCGTGAGGTGCGGTGCCCCTAGGTTGTTGGCCTACGGTGAGGGGGACAAACTTGGCGCCCATGATGTCGCCATGCAAAGCTGCTCGATCGACTCTGTAGGCTTCACCACAACGAGGGGAAGATGTAGATCCTAGTAGTAGCAATAGTTGAGGAGGTAGACACATAACTATATGAACTAGATTTGGTGGAGGGAGTGAGATCGGGAGAGAGACGGAGGCGGACGGCGATGATGGCAATGCGGCGGCGATGGAGGTGAGCGCCCGCTCGGCGTGGTCGCTATTCCACACCTCGGTGAAGATTTTTTCTCTCACGCGTGGATTGACGCGGATCGCGGCGTGATCCATTCCAAAACTTCGCGATAGCCAAATGCAATTCTTGGTCGGCGTGGGACTGTGGGAGCTCACCCGACTTGGGCCGTGATCCACATGTGGGGAGGTGGTGTTTGAGGTCCGATACATGCCAATACACTGGTTGCTTGCGAGCGAGGCCTTAAAGATTGATACAAACAATTGATCATTTTCCTAAGTTGTTCTCTTTCTAATTCCTTAGCTTCACCAACTTCAAATCTACTCATTCAATTTTCTCAGTCAAACAATTTAGTTTCACCAACTCTACCAAAAGCGAGATCCTGCAAAAAAAAAAAAAACAAAAACAATCTATGGATACCTTTTTGCCCCCCACCCGAGCCACGAGAGCAATCGCAAGTGGCGTCCCGCCCGCCATGGGCATCCTAGGCGATCTTGTGCGGAATTGTCCTGCTGCGGTGTAGATGTTTTAATTCTATCTCCCGATGTGTTTAGTTATGGTCCATATCATACATATGGTCCCTACCGTGCTCATTTGTTTCTGAACTTCCTCGCGCCGCACCACCGTGGGAGCCTCCAGCAGCGTGCCCGTGCCCACCATGCTTTGCCCCTGCCGCATGGCCCTAGAGGATGAAAACGGAACAGAAATGTTCGAACCGACCCGTTTTTCATTTTCGACATTTTGTTCCGTTTTTAGGGGACAAAAAATTTGTGCGGTTTTAATTGGTTTCACAACCATTTTCAATTATTTTTGTACTCTTTAATTGCTAAAATATAGAAATGTTAGGACAAAACCGATTTTGTTTTCTATTTCAAAAATCCGTTTTCGACCGATTTCACCGTTTTTACCTAGGCAAGCGTGAGATAAAGATGGAGGTGGAGTTGTATCAAACATTTATGTAAACTGTATGTCTTTGGAGACGTTCAGAATGAGCTGAGGGGCTTGATCTCAGTTTTGTTGTTTTATAAGTGATGTCAGATGGTTACGCGGCAACTACCAATGGCATCAGCAGCGTGAGACGTCGTCGTTGGGAGGCAGCTGAGCAAGTGATGAACAGTGGACGAGTCCACTCGGCAGGTCGCGCCCTGCTGCCCGTGAAGACATTGAATTTCAGCACTGGTACCACGCGTCCTTTAACACTCATCATTTTGAGCCTTTTTCATGGATACCATTATAAAAAGCGCTATGGGTGTTTCATGGATACCCTTAAAAAACTTCGGTATTTCGCGGTTAGCTGACATAATTAGCAAGTCTTTTGTCGCGTGCCACTCCGATGCCAGTTGCGGTTTGTTTTCCTCCGTTTGGCCTCGACACGCGGGCTAGGCAAAATGAGGGCGTTGCCTATTATTTCTCCTCCCTCCTTGCTGCCTCTCACTTGACTGTGCGGGTCCCGCCATCGGACCCATCGTCCTACAATGGTCCATGCACCACTCCGTAACCGATTTCAGTAACTCCAACACACCCCGTCTCAGTTTTCCATTGCAACATATAGTATGCATACATGCAATCTTTTTGGTCATCGGAATCCTCCCACCATATGGCCATTCTCCTCCCAAATTTAGGATCCATGGGCTTCAAGCCCCTCCACCAAGCTTGGCGGATTTCATCTGACATGAATGTCCGCAAGAAGGCGTTTCGCCCATTCGCGAGCTGGCGGCGGGCGCTGTCGAGGTGTCAGTGCTCGGTTGCTCGGCCGTTGGCGACCCTCGGCCCAGTCGTGTCGGTTGAGCGGATCGGGTTCGCCCGCGAGCACCTCGTCCACCTCTGGAGGCTTCACCACGTCTGGGTAAGATGCAGATCCTAGTAGAAGCAATAGCTGAGGAGGTAGACACATAACTATATGGGTCAGATTTGGTGGAGGGTGAGATTGGGGAGGAAGGTGTTTGGCCTCTCTCGCGCGGTGCACGGATGAGGGAGTGAGGAATGAGATTTTTATATCACCATGGCTCCCATTGCTATAGGCCCTGGTTGATCCATATACATCGTGGTCTTCTAACATAACTGTGGCCACGTTGTATGACCCACCCATATGGCCATATGGACTGGTTGAGCCAGTACATTGTTGTTGCTCTAGGTTCGCCGACTCTGCTCACCACCCACGTGTAATTCGCGGGCCAAAGAGCTGGCCCCGCCCTTCCTCTTCAAAAACAACATCAATGAAGTTTGGACAATTTGATCTCAAACGATGACATCTAATTCCAAAATTCCTTCGGTGCGGCGGTGAAAATCATGGAAACACCTCGGCCGTGGACTTGGGTGGTGGTTGAGGTTTATCGTTGGTACCCACCACGAGGGCCTCGAAGGACACGGTGGCCGCTCCTCTTTTTCCCCCAACGAAGAAGATGACGATGTCCTCTCTCTTGTCCGGCCCTGAGGGCATCGGGGTCATTTTGCCTTGCCGGTCCCACGTGTAGGAGCTCAAACGGAGGAAAACTACTGCAGCAACTACCAATGGCATCACGCAAAAGACTTTAAAGTTTCGATGTTAAGGGGAGAAAGCTGAGCAAGTTTTTAGGGGTATCCATGAGAACATGACTTTTATAATGGTATTCATGAAAAAGGCTCCATCATTTTCAGCACAAAAAAAAAAAAAAAAAAACTCCTCATCACCGGCACGCTGTCAAGTACTATTCCATAGGCAAATCATATGCATTTGGATAGAGTTGGCGTGGCTTTCCTGACGAAGTTTACTTTCCACCAAAACCACACTCTCTTTTTCCAAAAAAAAAAGTTGAAGCCTTGCAAATGAGCTCTCGATCAGATTGGTTTGCAGAGATCACGCTACTCTGCAATGTACAATCCACGGAATTTTGTGCGCTATTTTTTTTTTTTTGTGTGTGAAAATGAAATTTGGTCGCTCGTCATGGACTCTAGTGCTTAGATTTGAGTAGGAGTTAAGTTTATACCTGCAGACCCAGGCGTCATGATCATACGAAGCAGCAGCATTTTACGAGTAAAAAGCATGGCGTCGTGTGCAACGTTGCGCGAATTTCGCGCGTTGCGTTTGCGTCAAGAATGCAGCGCGAGGGCGGGCGGGGCGAGGGTACAAATGTACACCCTGAGGTCCCGGATGGTGCCTCAAGGTCGAGTGCGCGGCCGTCACGTCCTGCCCACCTGCTTCTAGAGACTGACTAGAGTAGGATATTCCCCCTGCAGCTGCCATTCTTGTGCCCCCCGACCCGACCAGAGGATCCTTGCCGCTCCCTCTGCTTCCATCTCTAGACCTTGCTGTATTCTACTGCACTCCATGTCGTCGGCGGCCGTCGTCAGTTGTTGCTCCGCCGGCAAGGACGGCGAGGAGCAGGGGACAGAGACGGAGCGAGGTCGGGCGGAGCAGGAGCAGCCAGGCGAGGAGGTGGGCCGGATGCTCAGCGAGGCGTCGGTGTGCGCCACCACCACCAACGACGAGGAGGAGACGCAGGAAGACGAGGAGGAGGAGGAGGAGGAGGCGCCGCCCAAGGACATCGACCTCGGCCCCCGGCTGAGTATCAAGGAGCAGCTCGACAAGGACAAGGTGAAAGTGAAACGAGTCCATTTCCTTGCTGATGCATCATGCAATTGATCGACTTACGTACTTGTTTATTTCTTCTTCCTCTGTTTTAGGTCAGTTACGTCTCAACTAATTGGATTAATGATTATACTAAGCCGTCGCTCAAATAATTGGCTGTTTTACCTGTTGGCCCCGGTCACGTTACTGATGACGTACATTTTTTTTTTCTTTTGAAGGATGATGAGAGCCTGAGGAGATGGAAGGAGCAGCTCCTGGGCAGCGTCGATTTGAACACCGTTGGAGGTACTATACTTTCCAACACCCATACTTTACGTTCAAACCTGAAACCTTCATTGCAGATGCGTGATTCATCGACCATAGAGTGCATCGGTTACACTACACACACCGTGAGTGATCGCCATATGCATGTGTGTGCTGGTCAACAACCACTTTGCCTACTTTCTTCTTCCTTGGATTTCTGCTGTTCACCTGTTGGTCATTGCATTATGTTCAATAACTACACTCGTGCAAATATTTGCACCTTCAACCGCAAACAACATAAAGGAAAAGTTGGGGAAAAAAAGATAGCATCTGATCTGATAACCAGCAACACATTCTCTATTTACTTTGGGAAAAATAAGATTAAAAGATGACATTTTTTCCTAAAATGCTGCAAATTGTTTGATAGTTGCCACTCTTTTCCAAATTATGCACATAGGTTAAAAGTAATGTATTTAGAAAAGCCAAAACATCATATGTTTGGGATGGATGAAGTATATCGTTGAACAACGAGTTAGCCGATTTTAAGATTGACGAAATCAACGTAGAAAACAACTATCAATGGAAAATCCTACCATAAGAAAATAGATAGGGTCATCAAATCTTAGAATAAATGTTAAAAAATATTTACCAAGGGTGACCAAGTTCCACCCAGTAATATAATCTGCAGAGGTACGCTTAGTTCTCCCCCATTATGTTGAGAATACATAATTAACCGATGGTTGCGTAGAGTTAAGCTACAAGCCAAAAGTAGTTAAAAAAAGAGAAGGAATTCCACACACAGGAGCACGGTAATTTCAAAGAAAGTAGTAGCAAGATTGCACTGAATTGTCCTCAATGCCTTTCCCAATGTGGCACCTTGGCTTGTAGTTCTAGCCTCTACCTCGACACCAATCATCGATGCCATCCCAGACAGTGGCTCTGCAAGGTGCGAAAGCATCCCGCGGAGGATGGAATCCCAGACAAAGAATGCTTTTAAAGATAGCTGACTTTTGATTGAGGTCAATAGCTTTAGCTGCCCTAACCAGCCAGAAGTTTCTCGTATGAGAAAAGTGAAAGTGCCTCATGTCGAGGATACTGCAGAAAAGACCGTGTATGGCGTGCTTTGAGGACCTTTTGACCCAATCATTTGCAATGGAAGGTTGCTCCAGGCCACACTTTGCTGGGACATCTTTCATTCATTCCAGCTGCCTAGGTATCTAATACTGTGAGCTTTATTCATCATATGATAGTGCTCCATTGGGGGTGAATGACAGTGCCCTCAAAGCCTGCCAAGGACAATGATGCAGTGTCTCCAAACTGTGGTCCAAGAAAGAGGACACAGCATAATGATTCATACATTTTGTGTGTTTCTCTTAATAACAGAGCAATGCATGTACCGAGATGAAATCGGGAACATCCTTCCTAAACTCTGTTCACTATGAATTGAATGAATTCTTTTGAATCGATCTATTGTCATTTTAAAGTTTTTAGAGTTCATAACAAGAGTGACGAACCAATGCAAACTGCAGAGACGCTGGAGCCAGACGTGAAGATCACTAGCCTTTCCATCCTGTCGCCGGGGCGGCCGGACATGGTGCTGCCGCTTCCTGCGGAGACCAACTCCAAGAGCAGCAAGGAGCCGTGGTTCACGCTCAAGGAAGGCAGCGCCTACAGGCTCAAGTTCACCTTCTCCGTCGCCGACAACATCGTCTCCGGCCTCCGCTACACCAACACCGTCTGGAAGGCTGGCATCAGAGGTAGGTCCTTCTCCTGGAGCCTGGCTGGAGGTGTTCTTGGGACAGTTTTCATGAATTTTCACTATTGTCGCCTCACAGTGGACAGCACCAAGGAGATGCTGGGCACCTTCAGCCCCCAGGCCGAGCCCTACACCTACCTGACGCCGGAGGAGACCACCCCGTCTGGGATCTTTGCCCGTGGATCATACTCTGCAAGAACAAAGGTAGCCCTCCTGGAAGGCTGGAACATTTCATATATAATACACCACTCTGCAGTGTTCACTTACGCCTCTGCATATATATCTGCAAGTCAATGAGCAAGAGATGTTCCTTTTCTTTTTTTTTGTTTCAACAGTTTGTCGACGATGACCGGAAGTGCTACCTGGAGATGAACTACACCTTTGACATCCGCCGTGATTGGCCGTCAACCTAATGAGCAACGTGATTTTCAATCACTCACTAGTTAGTCTGCTACGGCGGCCATGCTTTGGTTATCACTTATCAAGTCCCAAACTGCTGAGCTTGCCTGATCTTGTTGGTTACTTGGATAAATGATATATACAGACGAACTGATTCTGTGCAACAAGTAATCAGGATAAGCTAACTTATCTTTAGCTCGCAGCATTACTTCATTTGTTTATTTCAATGATAACTTTTGAGTGATCCACTAAAACAGTTTTGATAAAGCTCCTTATAATCAGCTGAAATGGTCTAAAGCACCATCTAAAGTTACCTACCATCACAATTCATTAAGCCACACAGGTAGAATTCAGTAGAATCTATCATGAAAGAGCACTTTGCCAGGAGCATGAAACTAAATTTAGTTTTTTTACTATCATCACTCTACACCAAAATCATATTATCTGCAACAAAACTGACACGTTTAACTAGTTCATACTATGCTTGCTTACTCGATATTTGATCGGTCAAAACTGATAACTTTGAAGTTCATAAAATAAAAGATAAACATGTAACACACAAGCCTAAACCACTCTTCTGCAGTAAAGACTGCAAAACAGTGCTACCCTAGCATAAGTACTCACTGAAACTCAAGCGTCTTCAGCATCGGCTTCTTTCTCTGCAACTAGCATAAGCATCTCCAGTCGCCTATCGAACAGAGCTGCACTCTCATCCCTCTCGTCGAAGTTCAGCACCCTCAGATTCTAGCCACTTCTCGCGCAAATCATCAAGAATGTTGCCTTGGTCAATGTTGCCTCCAGTCCCAGGTGCGCTTGGGACGAGTTGTTCGCAGTGAGTCATCTCCGGATGGTGGTGGAAGAGTCAAGAGCAAGGCCGGAACTCTCGGGTGTCTGCAAACATCTCAAAGTTGCAGGCAATGATATCCAAGATATACTCCCTTATTTTCATGACACCATATCTGCATTTAGGAGTAAAATCTGAAATTCAGTGCAAAACTACATAACCTATTCACATCAAGCATCAAGAATAGTGAGCAGTCATACATGTCTGACAGCCTCAACCAGTGGCACAGTTCTGCAGGAGAAACATGTTCCAGATATGGCAACAGCATATCAGCTACAACCCGCTTAAGGGGAAACAGCAGGTATCTTGATGCAACATCAAATAGTTCTTCAGCCTGCCACAATTGTAATTGAGTTTAGTTTTCATGAAGAAAGTAAATCACTATTGTCATTTATTACTAGAGGAGATAAAAGGAAATAAACCCAAGTTTTGTAACCCTACCTGATCAGGATCCAAATGCTCTAGCTTATCAGTATACCTAAAAGTTTCACAAGAATAAAGTAGCCAGAAAACAGCATTAGCAATAATATAACAATACTGGTAAAATATGTAAATTACAATTGGATCTTACATGTATTCGAGCATCTTTTCAAATGCTTCTGCACTTAAGTCATGCTCCTCAAGAAGTGGAACATTCTGAGCAACTTGAAATCCAGAGTTGCCTTCAAGGAAATCAACAGTTCGAGATAGCCTGGCTCTAAAATACTCTGACCTCGAGGCCAAAATCACCTGATGACAATGGAAAACCTTATCGCCTACTTTAATATAAAGATCTGCAAGATCGTCATCCCCGATTTCCTTATCATCTGATCTGATTCCTCACTATAATAGCCTTCTCCTGAGTTTGCTAGACAAGTCTGTAGAATACGCTGCAAGGTTGATGGAAGGCGATCTTCCTCAGGCAAGGATTGTGCTTGTAAGATGAATCGTTTCTGTGAATTGTCCAGATCCAGTTGTCTCGCTGACTTGTACTCCGCATACTTCTGATGTACAACTTCTTTATCCAAAATCTTTTGCAACTCCTCACACTTGCAAACTTTGCATGCCCTTGCCAAATTTTCCATGTCGTCGACAGCTACCTCGAGTCTATCAGAATAGAAGAAATGGATGAGGCTGTATAAGGCACCATAATACAACTTTTGGTTAGAAAATCTCACTTCCTTCCTGTCTTTCCAGTCTGTCTTGAATTTCTTTTCAAAGAAAGGAGATCGGGCACAAAGGATGACCCGATGAGCTTCAACAGGCTTTCTGTCAACGTAGAAAGTAATATCCGGAGGGAAAAGGCAAGCACTTGATGGATCATCCTTTGGCCCAAATCCTGCATATTCAGGTATATATATGTTAAAGCAACTTTTATATGTAACATAAAGCAAAGTCCGCATTTGAACTTCAACACATTGCTGGATGAAATAACCAAAGCAGTCATCACCTTTTTATAGGCATTTTGCATACTGCTAGATGAACTGATTACACATAATGCATTAGCTTCAGAAATTCAGACCTTATCCACTCTTAATAAGCTTAGACTGATATGACATACACATTGAACTAAGAATTCAAATATTGAAGTAACTATGCTTAATATTATGATAAACATAGTTGTGCCTGAATTGGAAATCGTATTTGAGAACCCCCAATATCCCAAAATCTGAATTGCATACTCAATTCCAATCTTTTACTTGGCATCAAAATAGCTCACAATGAGCAATCCAAGAAATGCAATAACATACTTGCATTCAGATTCTGCTGGATAAAATGAGGTATGCAACCATAATATCTTGTATTACTGAACTTTGCATACAGCAAGATGAACCTATTGCACGGTACAGTAACCATATTAATTACAAATTGAACATCATTTTTAATCCCAACGATCTTGGCATATCCATGAGATAAATGGCTAGCAATAGGAAAATTATTAAAATGAATGAATCATCCTTTCGTATGGTATGATTAATGGAGTAATGATCCAATTATTAATACAATCTTTGGACTTACCACCAACACAGCTCAAGAACGATTTCTCAAAGAAACGTGAGCAAGCAGCACTCACCGGCGGCCGCGGCGAGGGCGGCGGATTCGGCGCCGGCGCTTCCCTGGAGCATCTCGAGGAAAGCGGTGCGGTTGGCGGGGCAGGCAAGGAAGGTCGCCCGCAGCGCGGCGGGGAGGGGGCGCGAGCGGCGGCGGCCTGGCCTCGAACGACTTGAGCAGCCAGCGCAGGCGCAGGTTGAGCGCCGCGTAGTGGCAGCGGTCGCCGTCGAAGGTGCGCTCGGCGCAGACGGCGCCGGCCTCGAGCAGCATCCGCGCGGCCTCGGCGTGTCCCGCCAGGCAGGCGTAGTAGAGCGCGACCGAGTCCCAGCGGTCGCGCGCGTTGACGTTGGCGCCGGCCTCGAGGAGGAGCGCGAGGCGGTCGCAGTCCCCGGCCCGCGCCGCCTCGAAGAGGTCGCCGCCGGGGACCTTCTTGAGGGGCACCGACGGCTGAAGGTCCTCCGGGTCGAGCTCGACGTCGATGTCGAGGCCCCGGAGCTCGACGTCGGGTTCCGAGTCGTCCATGTCTGTCGGATTGGCAGCGCGGTGGCCGGCGGCGTGGAAAGCGATGGGTGGGGGTCGGGGATTTTTGCGCAGAAAATATCCGATGCGGACGGGAGGCCCGGCGCCGGAGAAGAAATTTCATTTCATTCGGACTGGAAATTTAGAAAAGGGAGTTTTTAGTGTTAGGCCGGCCTCGTTGGTTTGTTCGGACTGGCCTCGCCCTAAACTAGGCCGTTTTTTTTTGTTGGGCGAAAATTGAAATGTTTGTTTTAAAAAAAAAAACTGGCCTGAATTTTTCATGAATCAAACAGAACGGCCTGTCTCTAACCTAGTAGTTTTTCCTGTCTCCTTGGCCCTCAACTGGGTTTTTCATATCATGAATCAAACACTTCACCGTTGCATTTTGCTAAAAAAAAGGGAGCTAGTCTTGTAAAAAAAAACCATGTCCGTCTAAATTAAGCCATTTTGGTTGTTCACTATAAGTCTATAAGCCCTTGTTTCATAGCGATGGTTTAGAAGAAACCTTTTTCTAGGAATGAATATGAGAATCTGACTTTGCGGAATTATGTTTGTGACTTTGAGAAATTATGTTTGTGTCTTCATATTCAAGGCATGACACAAGATATCTTGAAATGCAAACTATTCCCATTCTCTTTGGTGAGAGTAGCTAAACATGGTATGATCGTCTGTAGGGAGTATACATGGAGAGTGGGGAAAACCTTCAAGTCAAATTATGCTTAATTTTTCTTTCCTATATTTCTCATGTTATTCATTTTCAAGTGGAGGTCCTAACTATCAAGCTACAAGAGAAGGAACCACTAGGTGTATAATTGGTCTAGTTTACCGATCTTGTTTCTTCAGGCCCTGATCTTGCTATACCCAATCCTATACTCTTACAACATTTCTATCTAGGCCTTGACTCATAATGATAATATATATACAACCCAGTGCATCACAAATGTGTTTGATAACAACACTAGTATGATCAACACTTAACAAAACATGTTAGTTCTTTAACCATGTTGTCAATCAATTCACCAAAACTCGTGAAAGCACTAAATACACGTACTATCACCCAGCAATGAAGCATAATCATAGCTTGCTCTATCATACCCCGACATTGATAGTTTAGTTATAATTGCCTATTCTATAGTTGTGTGATAATCTTACTATCCTTAATAAATTTTTGATTTTATTTATACACTATGGTTTCAAAGTTTTTGGGTTTAGTGAAAATCATTAGTATCCATATGTGAATTTGCAAACAATGAACTCAACACTGGCTAGTAACTAAAACACAACATTATTAACACAAATCTTAAATAATAGTTTTGCATTTTTTTTTGCATGCTCAACAACTATCACTTGTCTTTGGAGATGCTTTTGATGTGAACAAATTACGAATGTAGCCAGAAATCAGTGTAATTATCTCACAAGACGTAGTGCAAAATAAAATAAAATGAAAACACAGGAATGGATGAACTATGAACTCATGACACAAGACCATATATAATATTTTATTTTATTTATTGGAACATAAAAAAGTCCATACATGATGAGGTAGACATTCCAAAAACTAGATACATGCACACTGCCATACAAGCGATAGCTCATGTTTTATACGACATAGACATGATTTGCACCCATGAAACCATCATGTAATATTAGTGTGTCGTCATCACTTATTTTTATTGGATATAGAGAAACTTATATAGTAGTGCTTCTTAGTTTTGGCCACCATGGTGCCCTCCTCCACCATATCGCCTCCGTAGCCCCCACCTCCCCCATACCCACCACCATTACCATATCCTCCACCATAACCACCACCATATCCTCCCCCATACCCACCACCGTATCCGTATCCAGGGCCACCTTGTCCAGATCCGTAACCACCCCCATATCCGGGTCCATAACCCCCACCATATCCAGGTCCATACCCTCCACCATGGCCATGGTGGTATCCTCCACCATATCCGGTTCGTAGCCATTCCCATAGCCAGGTTGCCCATATCCACCACCATAGCCAGGTTGTCCATATCCACCACCATACCCACCGCCATATCCATATCCTCCATTGTTTCCACCTCCCCACTTCTCATCCTTTAGTCCAGGTGCTCCTCCTTGTTTCACGCTCTTCCCCTCAGCCTCTGCATGCAATCAAAAGCTATTGTCACTCTACCATCATTTAAGAAGCTAGTGTGGGCCATACTTCAAATTTCCTTCCAAGAAAATTCTAACATAAGTTAGCTTTTTAGTGTGCTTATCTTGTCTGGGTGATTAGCGTCTTCTATTATCCTATGCTTTTGAAATTATGTAATTCATAACACAATCCACAGAGAGACCAAGAGAGAGATAGGTACAAACCGTTGGCCTCAGTAAGCTCTCTAGCGTATGCCACATCCTGGAAGACAATGAGAGAGGCCAGAACAACACTGAGAAGTACTAAAAACTTGACCGCCATTTCTAAACTTAAACCTCTCGCAGATGAAGTGCTAAACTCACATGGGATGAGGAGATGGCAATACCCTAGCAAGTTATTTATAGAGGCATAAAGCAAGGTACGCATCATGCATGGATAGATGTATCACGCATCGTCACCTATCGTTTATCTGGCCAAAGTTTCAACACTCAATAAGTGAACATGTCCAAGTCATACAGTTAGCAGTTAGCGGCTCTGCAATTAGACTTGATTACTTTCCCAATGGAGCCGGGCATATGCAAGTGTTTACGTAATTACATACGTGTGTGGTTCAGGTTGCACAACAAGTTGAAAATTTAGGTCAACTAACTAAAAAGGACTGTAGAAGGCACGGACCATGGTCGACCAATAAATGAAGCTACCATGGACTCCTGTGTTTATGCAGTGGGTTAACATATATATATTCTGAGTCTCTGACTAATACCTTATCAAAAACGTCAAATCAAGGTTCCATGCAGAGAGGATTCAATGTTGCTGGACGACCATTTGCCGCCAAATGAAATACGTTCATGTAGCCTGTAGCAAAGGCTGCGATTGTCGACTCGGTACGTATTCACTTTCTCGTGGTCGACATCGATCTTATCAGTTACACTCCATTTTTGTGTGCGGCTCTCTGGTCACGATGTCGATGTCACTTCATATTGCATTTGGAGATGAGTTCGTGTACCTGCTTCACGAATATTAATTTGATATTCCAACCTATTCTGGAAACACCTCATCGATGTCCCAACGCTCACTTAGACATAATCACAGCACAATGACATTTTGCCAAATAAATATCATAAATAGACCGATTTATGACACCTCATAGAGCTTGAAATTAATTATAATAAATATCATAAATAGATAAATCGATCCATTTTTAGTAAAGCGCAGTGCCAAGGTGAGGGAAAAGATGCTAGAATAAACTGCTCTTGTAGTGGACCAAGCATGGGTTTCTGATCTGTCTCTTCATGGTTTTTGCATCTCCATGCAACAAGTTGGACATACAAATAGCGATGTGAGTTCTTCTTAAACTTAAAAGAAACTAATACAAATGAAAACACAAATACACACGACACAAGATCCCTCACTGCTTACATTCTTCATTCAGTCACATGAGCATGGATGATTTATTTAGCATAAGCTAGCATAAGGAGTTCTTCTTCTTAGTTCTGCCCACCATAGTGTCCTGCGCCACCATGATATCCGCCTCCTGGTGCTGTACCAGTACCACTGCCACTACCGTATCTGCCTCCATAACCCCCACCTCCGCCATACCCACCACCATTGCCATTTCCTCCACCAGTACCATCGCCGTAACCAGGATTACCATTGCCGCCTCCATATACCGGGGCCGGGCCACTGCCATACCCTCCACCACCACATCCACATCCAGGCCCTCCATACCCAGACCCATAGCCACCACCATGGTCATGGTGCTTGAATCCTCCACCATGTCCAGGCATCATGTATCCTCCACCACCACCACCATACCCAGGCTGGTTGTTTCCTCCGCCATATCCAGGCTGACTGTTTCCATACCCACCACCAAGCTTGTGTCCACCAAACCACTTCTCATCCTTGAGGCCAGGCTCTCCTGCAGCCTTCACATTCTTCACTCCAGAGTCTGCATGCATGAAGAAACATGAAGCACACAAAGATATGTCAGCTCCCCATGTAATTTGTTCTTTAAAATGGTTCTAGGTAATTCATGCAGTAACGTAACAGTACACATACACACAAATAGAAAAATTAGGGAGAGAGACGGATTAGCAACCATTGGCTTCAGTAAGCTCCCTGGCATGCACAACATCCTGCATGCCGAGCAGGAGAGAGGCCAAAACCACACCAAGCAGAACTGCAGACCTGCTGATCGCCATTTCTACAACTCTTGCTGTAGTGCTCAACTACGACCTTTGGGGTGAGAATATGGAAGTGCAGTGGCCTGCATTTTATAGAGAGCCAGCAAATTGAATCATAGTTGCAAGCTGTACAAGCCTCCATGGCTTTAACAGAGCTAATGGACAGGACAGAAACGAAGTAACTCAACCAAAAATAAGTGCACTGAACGGTTGGGTGTTACCAGCAGAAGTGTGATACACTTCTCCACGCCAACTTGATTACTGGAGTACTACTATCCAAATGGAGCCGGGCATTTGCAATCAAGTATCAGAGCTATTACATGTGTTGTTGAGAGCGGGCATGACAATAAGTTCATTGCATTGTTCCCCATCGCTCCCTCATCAGTGAAATATAATCAATGACGTTTAGAATTAGACTTAGACTGCCTATGTATGTGAGTATAGTACTCCTACAGTCCTACCGATTGCTAGTACAGTTGTATAACAGCTCTTTGTATAGTTGGCACAATTAATTCACTTATCTCAGACCACTGGGGAGTGAGTGACCACTAGCTTGTTGACACAATATATAGAAGATCGATGTAGCATGTTTGCCACTAGGGGATGCAGTGGCCCAAATTAAACTGGCCAAAAGGAAAGAACGGGCGAAACGAGTCGCACACGACTTTCATTCGATGTCCGCTGGGACGAAGCAGTCAAAGTGGCTTTTACTGTATTCTTTATTTTGTTATACAGTATGAAAATTAAATTAATTCATACATCAACAAGAATGATTGGTTCAGTTTTCAGCCTGCAGGTCTAGAAGCCATTAGAAATACAACAATTTATTTAGACTACATTTTGAACAATATGGTCTTCCTAATTCAGATTACACACGACGTGTGTGGCATTTAATATCTGTGCATTGCAACGGAAACACACAATATCACAATAACATATTTTATTTTCTTATTTTAACATCAACCACATTCATTGGCTCGTTCGGTAACATTTTTTATAGCAAAAACTAATTATTAATACAAGCGAAATATTTTAGAAATATTATAATCAACCATTAATGTGAACACAAGGTCGATAAATATTATGTGGTTCGTTTAGTGATGAGTGATTGCCAATGTAATCCGCGAATAGGTTGAGTTCATGACTAATCCTACCATGGTGAAAGCTATGTGTGCACACTATTTTGCTTGTGGTGCACAGGTGTGGAGCTCGCAAGCGATGGTCGACCATGACGTGGAGGTCAAGTAGGGATGTGTCGTGCTGACGGACTGGGAGTGGCGAAGGGCGGAAGTGAGGCTTAGACCGAGGGACTGGAGCGCTCGATGACTAGCCGCGGTGGCCGACACTAGGGTCATTGACAAGTGCAAGTGTACATGGAGAGGAGTGACCATGTTGATCAAGTCAAGACGACAGTCGGGCATGTCGAGCGGGAGACTCTACAAGATTTAGTGGCCAGGCAGTCGAAGACGAGGTGACACATATGGAGTACACTACTCGCGGGTGATTTGGTGGTTTTGGCCTCAAAATCATCGGCGGCAGGTTTTGCGGGTTTAGGCCTCAAAATCCAGGTGGAGGTTCAAAGGCACAGAAGGGCGGCACGTGGCGGCATCGATGAGTTCATGTTGGGGCGAAGCTATCTCATGAGAATTAGGTGTGCTGGGCGTTGGATCAAGATTATTCTAGGTTGACCATAATGCCCTGGGTGGTTTGACTAAATTAGAGTTAGACGCAAAAGGGAAATATGTAATAGGCCCTATAAAAAGAGATGGCAGCCTGAAGATCTCTAGTTTGGTTTTGGCTAATTAGTGACACCTAAGGACTAATCTCTCGATGCTAAGTGTTTGATTAGATTGGAGATTGGTCGTGGGAGTTGGTGCATTGTGATCATGGATGAAGGGTCAAGGTGATCCAAAAGTTGATCAAGCATGCAACTCGGTGGAGTTTCGAGATCAAAGGTCCCAAGGCAAAGGTATGACCATAGGGCTTTTGATTTCACACCCAAGACACCATAGAGGGTGTGGGTGGTTATAGGATCGATAAGCCATACTATAAAGAGGGGAAAACTTTCGTGCATATCGATCCTCACGTGCCTTTAGGTTCAAGTCTCATATGCATGCATTCTAACCTAAAGTGCTAACTCCGTCCTTGTCGAAAATGGTTTCGAAAATGCTAACACATGGTGTCGAGGTGTTCTTCGGCGTGTTGGCAACAAGAAACAAGTGGCGGAAGTCGGTTTGGAGCAAAGGCGAAGGAACGGCGACAAAACGACGAGTTTTCGCAGCTCTGGCGTGACCGGACGCACCGACCGGAAGCTGGTCGGAAGTGACCGGACGGTCCGGTCAGTGCGTCTGGCAGAGAGCATGTTTGGGAGCTTTCGGCCGAGGGCCGACCGGACGCGGTGACCGGATGCTTCCGGTCTTGACCGAAGCACCGATCGGACGCGACCGGACGCTCAAGGGCGAGGTCCGCGCTGGTTTTGGCTTGTCGGTTGTGACCGGACCCACCGACCGGACTCACCGGTGAGTCCGGTCGATGTCGTCGGTCGAGCCGCGAAAAGTGTGTTTTCCACCCTTTCCACCACATTTCGTGGTGTGGCCTATATATACCACCTTGGCTGCCACTTGCTCTCTCTCTTGGTCATTTTGAATCACTCCTAACACCTTTGAGCAAGCAAGCAAGCCTCCCTCCTCTCTCAATCTTGATTTGAGCTTCATTCTTGAGAGAAGAGTTGATCCTAGTGCATTGCATCGAGTTCTTGCATCTAGAGGCACTTGGGGATCGTTGTGAGACGGTGGATTTTCCGTTTCTCTTGGAGACACCGCTCCTAGCCCGGCTTGGTGAAGTGGTGGAGTTGTTGGCAAGAAGAGGTGATTGTTTCTTGGCCACCTCCGGTTGATTTGTGAGAGGATTACGCACTCCTCGTCGGGAAGACAAAGTGCAAGGAATACATTGCTCGTGCTTTGGGTACCACACTTGTTGAGTGGTGGGTTGAGGCTAGCAAGGGCACCGCCTAGCTCAAACACCATCCTTGTGTTGGTCGGCACAACCGGAGAGTAGTTGTCGGTGTACAAGCGAACTCCGGGTGAACAAATCGACTTGTTCATTGTCTTGGTGATTGGTTCTCCATCTCATTGTGTTGATTGGTTCATCCTCTTCCCGGTGATTGGTTCATAGCCTCTACAAGTCGGTATAACAAGTCTCTCACTCGTGCATTACTTTGCTAGATTACTTTGGGTAGAGAGCTAGCACTTGCTTGTGTAGGTTGTTCTTGCTAGCATAAGGACCATACAAGGATTGTTCACTAGTTAGAGTAGTGACATAGCTCTTGTGTGACATAGAGATCATAGAATTTATTTAGAATTGTCACTAGAGGCTTGCAAGACAATAGAGCTAGCGCAAACCGCTTTACGCCGTGTTTTATACTAATCGGTTTGTTTAGTTGAGCTTGTAGAAAATTTTTATAGGCTATTCACCCCCCCCTCTAGCCATCTAGGACCTTACAAGTGGTATCGGAGCCGTGGTCACCATATTTGAAGGCTTAACAACCTTGGTGTGATAGTATGGCTAATGTCGTGTTCAACCATGTTGGGGGAAAGCCTCCTTTCTTTGATGGGGTCAAGAATTTTGATTATTGGAAGAGATGCATGAGAATGTACTTGGGATCAATCAATGACCAAGTATGGGAGGTGACCGAAAAGGATTATGTCATCCTTGATCCAACCAATCTCACTCCCACCGACAAGTCAAACAAGCAATGCAACACCATGGCATTGAACACATTGTACAATGGCATGGATGTCAAGGTGTTTGAGGGCATCAAAGACCTTGAAAAGGCAAGTGAAGTGTGGGAGAAGCTATGTGAGACCTATGAGGGCACAAAGGTGGTGAAAAGTGCCAAATTGTATGTTCTCAAGAGTGAGTTTGAGAATTTCAAAATGAAGAAGGATGAGACCATTCGGAGACATTTCATAGGCTCCAAGTGATTGTGAATGATCTCAAGGCATTGGGTGTGAAGACCCTAGATCGTGACTTTGGGCACAAATTCTTGATGTGCTTGCCCAAGAGATTTGCCATGTTGAGGAAGATACTCTTTAGAGGTGCATTGGACACAATGACACCTAGTGACTTGCTTGGAGAGGTGCTAACCGATGAGCAAGTTGATGGCATGGAAGATGAAGTGGAGAAGGAAGATGACAAGAACAAGAAGGTTGTGGCATTCAAGGCCGCCACCACCTCATCCAAGATCAAGGGCAAGTCCAAGGCTCAAGAAGAAGATGATGGGGAAGTCAATCTTGATGAGATAGATCAAGAGTTTGCTATGTTTGTGAGGAACTTCAACAAGGTCTTGAAGGGCAAGAAGTTTGGTCAAGGCTCTAGAAGAAGAAATGACTCATCCAAGAACAATGAAGAGCCAAGAAAGTGCTTTGAGTGTGATAGCCCTTATCACATCCTTGCCGATTGCCCAATCAAGAAAAAAAAAGAGATGCACAAGGCAAACAAGGGTGGCAAGACCAACAAGAAGAGCAAATCAATGACATTCAAGAAGACAAATGATGGTGCATTTGTTTGCTCTTGGGATAGTGATGGTTCATCCGATGAAGAGGAAGAGAAGCCCAAGGCCATGAGTGCAATTGGTCAACACAAGACATCATCTCTCTTCGGCTCATCACCTTCATGCTTCATGGCTAAGGCCACTAAGGTATCATTGCATGAGCATGATGAACTAAGTGATAATGAAGTAAAATATGATAGTGATAGTGATGATGATGATGATGATGAACCCACTAGAGATGATCTTTTAGAGATGCTTAAGCAAACTCATATCATGCTTAAGACTAAGGACAAGGAATGTAAAGCTTTGCAAAAGAGTGTAAAAACTCTTGAGCAAAACTTTAGGGAGCTAGAGGCCACCCATGAGGGTCTAAAGGAAGACCATGGGGAATTGGAGCTAGCTCACACAAGGCTTCAAAAAGCCCATGCCTTGCTCTTAGAGAAGAATGATAGAGCTTGCTCAATCATCAAGAAGGATGTTGGTTCAACATGTGACATCATAGATGAAACCCTTGTGGTTGATGTTGAAGAACCATCTATTCCTTCCACATCCACATCAACCCACTCAAGCTCTACTACTAGTGATGGAGTAATTTTAGGTTCATCACTAAAGGTTGAGAATGAGACTCTCAAAAGAGAGGTGGATGAGCTCACCCACTCCTTGAGGAAGGCATATGGTGGGGATGCCCGCTTGCTAAAGTGCTTGGGTAGCCAAAGGTTTTCCCTTAACAAGGAAGGCTTAGGCTATGTCTCCAAGAAAGGCAAGAAGGCCTTTGCTACTCCAAAGCCTAGCTTTGTGAAGAGCAATGGGCTCTATTGCAATAGATGCAAGCAAGTGGGGCATCAAGAGCTAAAATGTGCTAAAATCAACATGAACAAGAAATCAAGCAAAGTGCATTCCATATCTTTTGATTCTTTTTATTTGCTTACCAAGGGTGAGAAGGGTGTCAAGGCAAAGTTTGTTGGTACACCCATTGTTGGCCCAAAAAAGAAGGCAATTTGGGTACCAAAGGCTTTGGTTGCTAACCTTCAAGGACCCAAAGGCAGATGGGTACCTAAATATTATTGATTTCCTTGTAGGTAAATTACAAGATTGGGGGCAACCATTGGATTCTTGATAGTGGGTGCACTCAACATATGACCGGTGATGCAAGGAAGTTCAACACTATTGATTCAAATCAAGAGAATGGCAAGCCTATTACATTTGGTGATAGCAAAAGTGGCAAGATACAAGGCATAGGCAAGATTGCAATAACCAATGACTTGACATTGTCAAATGTGGCACTTGTGGATATATTGAAGTACAATTTGCTTTTGGTGGCACAAATTTGTGATCTTGGTTACAAGTGTATCTTTGGTGAAGATAGTGTTGAGATTGTGAGCACAAAAGATTCAAGCTTGATCTTCAAGGGAATAAGATTTGATAACCTCTACCTTGTGGACTTTAGTGCTAGTGAGACACAAATTAGTACATGCTTGATATCTCAATCTAGCATGGGTTGGCTATGGCATAGAAGGCTTGGTCATGTTGGCATGAAGCAACTCAATAAGTTAGTGACTCATGATCTAGTAAGGGGCTTGAAGGATGTTCACTTTGACAAGGACAAGCTATGTAGTGCATGTCAAGCCGGCAAGCAAGTTGCCAATACTCATCCAAAGAAGAGCTTCATGAGTACTTGCAAGGCATTTGACTTGATCCATATTGACTTGTTTGGCCCAACCGCATACACAAGCATTGGTGGCAACAAGTATGGATTTGTGATTGTGGATGACTATACAAGATTCACTTGGGTGTTCTTTCTCAATGACAAGAGTGATGTGTACTCTTTGTTCAAGACATTTCTCAAGAGGGTGCACAATGAATTTGATATCATAGTGAAGAAAGTGAGAAGTGACAATGGTAGTGAGTTTAAGAACACAAGAGTTGATGAGCTATGTGATGATTATGGAATCATGCATCAACTTTCGGCCAAGTACACACCACAATCAAATGGCCTAGTTGAGAGAAAGAATAGGACTCTCATTGAGATGGCAAGATCAATGCTTAGTGAATACAATGTGAGTCAATCATTTTGGGCGAAGCAATCAACACCGCATGCCACTACATCAATAGATTGTATTGCCATCCCATGATGAACAAGACACCTTATGAGCTATTGAATGGAAGAAAGCCAACCATTGCATACTTTAGAGTATTTGGATGCAAATGCTACATATTGAAGAAGGGTGCAAGACTTGGCAAGTTTGACAAGAGGTGTGATGAAGGATTCCTACTTGGTTATTCCACCACAAGCAAAGCATATAGAGTGTGGAACAACTCAAGTGGAGTGCTAGAAGAAGTCCATGATGTTGAATTTGATGAAACCAATGGGTCCCAAGATGAAGATGAGAACCTCAATGATGTTAGTGGAACTCAATTGGTAAATGCCATGAGAGGCATGGACATTGGTGATATTAGGCCAACTCAAGTTGATGATGACAAAGATGAAGTGCAAATCACTCAAGCTAGTGGTGCTCAAGTTCAAGATCAACAACAAGCTAGTACATCATCTCAAGCAACAACAAGTGATCAACCAAGCTCAAGCAATCAAGTACCAATACTCCAAAGCTCAAGTGTTGCTAGAGATCACCCAATTGATCAAATTGTTGGTGATATTACAAGTGGAGTGCAAACAAGAGGAAGGCTAGCGGCATTTTGTGAACATTTTGCATTTGTGTCACAAGAAGAGCCCGAAAAAAAGGTTGGTGATGCCTTGAAGGATGAAGAATGGGTCATTGCAATGCAAGAGGAGCTCAATAACTTTGATAGAAACAAGGTTTGGGAATTGGTAGAGAGACCAAAGGACTACAATGTCATTGGAACCAAATGGGTTTTCAAGAACAAGCAAGATGAAGATGGCATTGTTGTGAGAAACAAAGCAAGACTAGTTGCACAAGGTTACACTCAAGTTGAGGGTCTTGACTTTGGTGAAACATATGCTCGGTTGCAAGATTAGAGGCAATTAGAATTCTATTGGCCTATGCATGTGCACACAACATCAAGCTCTATCAAATGGATGTCAAGAGTGCCTTTCTCAATGGCTTCATCAATGAGCTAGTGTATGTTGAGCAACCGCCCGGTTTTGAAGATTACCATCATCCCAACCATGTGTACAAGTTGAACAAGGCATTGTATGGGTTGAAGCAAGCACCTAGAGCATGGTATGAGAGGTTGAGAGACTTCTTACTCAAGAAAGGCTTCAAGATGGGCAAAGTTGACACTACTCTATTCACCAAGAAGATTGGGAAGGATTTGTTTGTCATGCAAATATATGTTGATGATATCATCTTTGGATCAACAAATCAAGAGTATTGTGAAGAGTTTGCCAAGATGATGGCAAAAGAGTTTGAAATGTCTATGCTTGGAGAGCTTACATATTTCCTTGGTCTTCAAATCAAGCAAATGAAGAATGGCACCTTCATTAGTCAAGGGAAATACATTAGAGACATGGTCAAGAGGTTTGGATTGCAAGATGCCAAGGGCATCAATACACCAATGGTACCAATGGATCATTGGACAATGATGAAAGTGGCAATATGGTTGATCAAAGGTACTATAGGTCATTGATTGGAAGCTTACTCTATGTGACCGCTTCTAGGCCCCGATGTGATGTTTAGTGTGGGCAAGTGTGCAAGATTTCAATCCTCACCTAGAGAGAGTCATCTCACCGCATCAAAAAAAGAATATTGAGGTACTTGAAGCACACACAAAATGTTGGGCTATGGTATCCCAAGGGGTCAAACTTTGAGCTTATTGGATATTCGGACTCCGACTATGGGGGATGCAAGGTTGATAGAAGAAGCACAAGTGGCACTTGTCAATTCCTTGGAAGATCTCTAGTGTCTTGGTCCTCAAAGAAGCAAACCGGTGTGACACTTTCAACCGCCGAGGCCGAATACATTAGTGCCGGTAGTTGTTGTGCACAATTGCTATGGATGAGATCAACATTGAAGGATTATGGATTTGATTTCCATCATGTGCCTTTGTATTGTGACAATGAAAGTGCTTGCAAGATGACTCAAAACCCGGTCCAACATACAAGAACCAAGCACATTGACATAAGGCATCACTTCATTAGAGATCATCAACAAAAGGGTGACATTGCTATTCAACCTATTGGCACCGAAGATCAATTGGCCGACATCTTTACAAAGCCACTAGATGAGAAGAGGTTTTGCAAGCTAAGAAATGAGTTGAATATCCTTGACTTCTCCAACATGAGTTGAATGCACCTCACTATCATGACATGCCCCTCCATCAAGCAAGCAAAGGTATCATTGTTTGACATGGCATTCATGATAACTAAGGACTTGTTAGAACATATAGACATATAACTTGTGCCTTAGGAAGCATTCATGGAAATAAAAAGGATTTCAATGTATGTATGCCATCACTATTGCTCTTTATGTTTGATTGACCTAGTGATGACATATGACATGTTTATGGGCTTGCAATCTCAAGTGTTGAATTTGGCTATCTTTTCACACATATGCTTCAACATAGGCAAGATAACCCTTGTCATGAGGTGTGAAGAAGCTTGTCTTTGGTTCAAACCGAAATATATGTTTGACAAGTGATCCAAATTTGACCAAATTTGAGCACTATTCTCTCTTCCATAACACAACATGGTCATACCTTTTGTGGAAATTGTCGACAAGGGGGGGGAGAGATTAGTGCATGAAAGGTTTTGAAAAATTAAAAATTTCACATGTTTTTGAAAACCTCTCATGTGGTTCATGAGTTAACAAGTGGTTCACACAAGTAGGGGGAGCAAGCTCATAAACAATTTGTTGCATTTGATTGTGCACTAACATATGACTTGCTCATTGCACATGTATTTAAATTCTATATACATGCTTGTGTGGTGTATGCTAGTTGAGTAAGATGCTTTACAAGTGGTTGATAACTAGCATGCATAGGAGCTAGCTAGATTTTCTAAATTCCGCTCTTAATTCAAGTACCTTGCTTATAAAGTGATCTCACGTGGTACTTTGAGTTTTGATGAAAATCTAGTTACCTTGATGCTTGTATGGTGAAAATGGCGCAACTCCGATTGGTATCACGCTTCAAAGGTCCATTTCTTTCACCTAAGCATCATTTTGGTAACATAGCTCACCCTAAATTTCAATATTCATACATGTATGCAATGCTTCGTTCCAAACTCGTGGCATACATGTAGGGGAGCTCTTGCTACCAAAAACGAACTATGATGATTGTCCAATCCTATGATTGTAAGCAAAATGCTTGGACAACCGTTGTATGTTCAAAAACTTTAATCATAAAACCTTTATGCGGGTTGTCACCAATTACCAAAAAGGGGGAGATTGAAGATCTCTAGTTTGGTTTTGGCTAATTAGTGACACCTAAGGACTAATCTCTCGATGCTAAGTGTTTGATTAGATTGGAGATTGGTCATGCCGGAGTTGGTGCATTGTGATCATGGATGAAGGGTCAAGGTGATCCAAAAGTTGATCAAGCATGCAACTCGGTGGAGTTTCGAGATCAAAGGTCCCAAGGCAAAGGTATGACCATAGGGCTTTTGATTTCACACCCAAGACACCATAGAGGGTGTGGGTGGTTATAGGATCGATAAGCCGTACTATAAAGAGGGGAAAACTTTCGTGCATATCGATCCTCACGTGCCTTTAGGTTCAAGTCTCATATGCATGCATTCTAACCTAAAGTGCTAACTCCGTCCTTGTCGAAAATGGTTTCGAAAATGCTAACACATGGTGTCGAGGTGTTCTTCGGCGTGTCGGCAACAAGAAACAAGTGACGGAAGTCGGTTTGGAGCAAAGGCGAAGGAACGGCGACAAAACGACGAGTTTTCGCAGCTCTGGCGTGACCGGACGCACCGACCGGAAGCTGGTCGGAAGTGACCGGACGGTCCGGTCAGTGCGTCTGGCAGAGAGCATGTTTGGGAGCTTTCGGCCGGGGCGACCGGACGCTGTGACCGGATGCTTCGGTCTTGACCGGAAGCACCGATCGGACGCCGCTGACCGGACGCTCAAGGGCAGGGTCCAGCGCTGGTTTTGGCTTGTCGGTTGTGACCGGACCCACCGACGGACTGGTGAGTCCGGTCGGTCGTCCCGGTCGGGCCGCGAAAAGTGTGTTTTCCACCCTTTCCACCACATTTCGTGGTGTGGCCTATATATACCACCTTGGCTGCCACTTGCTCTCTCTCTTGGTCATTTTGAATCACTCCTAACACCTTTGAGCAAGCAAGCAAGCCTCCCTCCTCTCTCACTCTTGATTTGAGCTTCATTCTTGAGAGAAGAGTTGATCCTAGTGCATTGCATCGAGTTCTTGCATCTAGAGGCACTTGGGGATCGTTGTGAGATGGTGGATTTTCCGTTTCTCTTGGAGACACCGCTCCTAGCCGGCTTGGTGAAGTGGTGGAGTTGTTGGCAAGAAGAGGTGATTGTTTCTTGGCCACCTCCGGTTGATTTGTGAGAGGATTACGCACTCCTCGTCGGGAAGACAAAGTGCAAGGAATACATTGCTCGTGCTTTGGGTACCACACTTGTTGAGTGGTGGGTTGAGGCTAGCAAGGGCACCGCCTAGCTCAAACACCATCCTTGTGTTGGTCGGCACTTAGGAGAGTAGTTGTCGGTGTACAAGCGAACTCGGGTGAACAAATCGACTTGTTCATTGTCTTGGTGATTGGTTCTCCATCTCATTGTGTTGATTGGTTCATCCTCTTCCCGGTGATTGGTTCATAGCCTCTACAAGTCGGTATAACAAGTCTCTCACTCGTGCATTACTTTGCTAGATTACTTTGGGTAGAGAGCTAGCACTTGCTTGTGTAGGTTGTTCTTGCTAGCATAAGGACCATACAAGGATTGTTCACTAGTTAGAGTAGTGACATAGCTCTTGTGTGACATAGAGATCATAGAATTTATTTAGAATTGTCACTAGAGGCTTGCAAGACAATAGAGCTAGCGCAAACCGCTTTACGCCGTGTTTTATACTAATCGGTTTGTTTAGTTGAGCTTGTAGAAAATTTTTATAGGCTATTCACCCCCCCTCTAGCCATCTAGGACCTTACACAGCCCCATTGCCTTCTCACCTCCTCCATTTTAGCATTTTCACTTCTCTTCTAGGTTCTCCCCTGCCCTAGATGCTTGTGAGTGAGAAGTCCACAAATTGAGAGAATTTTTGTAAGAACTCTGTTCGTTGGAAGAGGGAAAACATTGTGCATTTGTGATCACATGTCACTATTTCAATTAATTAAGCTTGCAAATAATTCATCTAAACTTGTATTTTAGTTCAGTAACTGTGATGTCTATTTCATTTGTGTAATGAGTGAAATGCACTGTAGACCCATGGACTTGTGTGGGTGTGTCATTTAGGTCCATGAAATCTCATATTGCACGTTTGACAGCTTGAACTTGTTAGACTGTGTCATCTAGGTCCATCAACTTTTAAAATGCTTATTCAGATCCTTAAACTTATCAGGGTGGGCCATTTGGATCAAAATTATGTCTGATGCCTAATGGTGGATCGTTCATTTGTTGTCACTGATGACCGGCTAATGGCTACCAGTAAATCAGCAATAGATGACATGTGATACCGATGCATGATCATGTCGTGCATGTGCATACAAAGCCCCGGCATGGATGTGTGCATGGCGCCATATGCATGCACAAATGGATAAAAATCTGTAGTTAAAAATTGAGCAACAAAATATAGATGATGAAACAATCACAAAGCATGTAATTCATCTTTAGGAGGTGAGATCAGCAAAATGTTGGAAAACATGAGAAAAATGCCATTGCAGGCTTCTATTATCACACTCATCGCATACATAATTATTGGTAATTATTGATTTCTATCAATAAATCTGCTAAAGGCCTACATAATTATTGGTAATTATTGATTTCTATCAATAAATCTGCTAAAGACCGAAACTATAGAATACTTAGCAGTTAGCACCTACATGACACGATTCGTCTTGGTCCTATCACAATTATGCAAACTCAATTCACGAATCCCAGCGTTCCATATCCTCCTCTTTTGGACAATAATGTCCAGCTTGTTAAAATTAAAACGTTTCTTTCAATCGGGCAATGAGGCAACACATAAATTAGGAGCAAAATTACCAAGTCCTTACAGGGGAAACAACCTTACTTTCTCTCTAACAGTAACATGTTCTTCGAGTACCACAAGAACCAGTTTCTCTGACAGCTCGTTAAAATTAAAACGTTTCTTCCAATGAGGCAATGAGGCAACACATCATCTATTGCTGATTTCTTTGGTGGTCATTAGCCGGTCGGCAGCGACAACGAATGAACGATCTCGCATCGGACATCGGACATATAATTTGGACCTAGATGACATACCCTGAAGAGTTTAAGGACCTAAATAAGCATTTTAAAAGTTGATGGACCTAGCTGGCACAATGAAGATCTCTAGTTTGGTTTTGGATAATTAGTGACACCTAAGGACTAATCTCTCGATCGATGCTAAGTGTTTGACTAGATTGGAGATTGGTCATGCCAAGCTTGGAGCATTGTGATCATGGAGGATGGATCGAGGTGATCCAAAAGATGATCAAGCGTCCAACTTGGAGGAATTTGAGGATCAAATTGGCTCAAGGCAAAGGTATAACCATAGGGCCTTTTGATTTCACACTCAAGACACCATAGAGGGTGTGAGTGATTATAGTATCGATAAGCCGTACTATAAAGAGGGGAAACTTATCGTACATATCGGTCCTCATGTGCCTTTAGGTTCAAAATTCATATGCATGCATTCTAACCTAAAGAGCTAACTCCGCACTTGACGAAAATGGTTTTCAAAATGCTAACACAAGTGCTCGAGGTTTTCTTCGACGTGTTGGCAACAAGAATCAAGTGACGGAAGTCGGTTTGGAGCAAAGGCGAAGGAACGACAACACAACGACAGAAATTCGTAGCTCAGTGGTGACCAGACTTGGCGACCGGACTCATGACCGGAAGCACTAGAGAGCATGTTTTTCGGGTCATTGTTGGAGTTTGACCGGACGCATGCACCGGAACCACTGACCGGACACATGAACCTGTGACCGGACTCACTCGGGAGCGTGTCGAGGATGGTTGTCCGGTTCGACCGGGGACTCGGCCGGACCCATCGGCCGGACTCAGCGGGCGAGTCCGGCCGGCGTCGGCCCCGGCCACTGCGAAAACTATGTTTTGCCCCCAATGGTTGGATTTCGTGATGGGGGCTATATATACATGGTTGGCTGGCATGTGCTCACTCACTTGGTCATTTGAATCACTCCTAACTTCCTCGAGCTGAGCAACATGCCCTCCCCTCTCTCATTCTTGATTGTGAGCTTCATTCTTGAGAGAAGTGGACATCCAAGTGCATTTGCATTGAGTTCTTGCATCTAGAGGCACTTGGGGATCGTTGTGAGCCGGTTAGTTTCTTGTTTGTCTTGGAGACACCGCTCCTAGCCGGCTTGGTGAATTGGTGGAGGCGTTGGCAAGAGAAGGTGATTGTTCTTGGCCACCTCCAGAGTTTTGTGAGAGGATCACACACTCCTCGTCGGGAAGACAAAGTGGAAGGAATACATTGCTCGTGTCTTGGGTACCTCACTTGTGAGTGGTAGCTTGGGGCTAACAAGTGCACCGCCTAGCTCAAGCACCATCCTTGTGTTGGTCGGCACAACCGGAGACTAGCTTGTCGGTGTACAAGTGAACTCCGGGTCAACACATCGACGTGTCTTTGTCTCGGTGATTGGCTCATCATCTTATTGTGATTGATTGTTCATCCTATTCTCGGTGATTGGTTCATTGCCTCTACACGTTGGTATATCAAGTTTATCGCTCTTGCATTACTTTCCTAGTTTATCTTGTGTAGAGAGCTAGCTTTTGCTTATGTAGTTGTTCTTGCTAGCCTAAGGATCATATTTTGGATTGCTGTTGACACCTGTTATAGCATAATATTAATAGTCAACTAAACATGAAATAAGGGCTTAAAATGAATATCAACAGAGTATAGGGTTTTACTGACATAGTTCCACGAGCTTTGGTGATTTATGACTTTGCAGGGACTAAACAGATAAAAGCAGAGAAGAACGGTAAGAATCCGAAGAGTTTACATCCCATATGATAACAAGACTTAACCGTGAAGTAATTCAACCCAAAATGTGGACTAAAACACTCTAGAAGATTCCAGAAGACACCAGAAGGAACGAGAGGCCAAGGGGACTCTACCCCCTGGCGGCCGCCAGGGCCATCTAGGCCGGCCACTAGGTGGGTCCCACTTGTCAGCCTCATTTTCCTATGGCGGTGTACCACCGACCTTGAGGTTGTATCTACACCGTTATTGAAGGTCGGTTTGATCCAATGGTGGAGATTAAACGGAGCCATGGGAGAGTTGTAAACGCAATACAAAAGGACTGCTCCACCTCAGACTATATAAGCAGCCCCAGGGTCGACCCCAAGGATCATCTCTCATTATCTTCTCATTATCTATCTACAGAGCAAAAGTTAGGGTTTCAATTAGAAGAGAGAGGTCCCTCCAGCTGTCTAGTTGTCTAGTTTTCTAGTTCATGTAGTTGTAACTAGATCAGGGAGACAATAGAGGAGAGAGCTGAAGAGCCGGACCTGTCGGATCTTCTTCAACTTTGTATTCTTGCAACAACTAGTTCGTCTTCAGCAATCTCCGGGTTCTTCATTTATTTCTAAGTATTTATTTAATTCTAGTTCTTGCCTTGT
This sequence comes from Hyparrhenia diplandra, assembly GCA_015847255.1. NCBI lineage: Eukaryota > Viridiplantae > Streptophyta > Magnoliopsida > Poales > Poaceae > Hyparrhenia > Hyparrhenia diplandra. The sequence goes on from JADLZK010005498.1 coordinate 103,886, forward strand.
ACATTATTTCTTTGGATCTCTGCTTTCGTATTGAGTGCTCTAGTTATTACGTGTGATTAGAGTAGTAATCTATAGTGTAGGCGTGGTGTTTAGACTAGAGATTACCCGAGGTTGCGCCCAATCCTACGGTTAGTTGTGGTAGCCCGGGGGTGATGGCCTTGTCAGGCCGTTGTAATCCACCACGTTCGGGTTGGTGTTTTTGTAGAGCTTTTGACAGCCTTCTCCCAACTACTTTCTTCCCAGTCTTTTTGGAGAGTTGGAAGGACTGTTGCTCCGAAGTAGACAAAGTATAGTGAGCCTTTAATTAGATAAAACCACTTAGAAAAGCCAAAATCCTCTCTATCCATATTATCTATCTTTCCTAGGACGATCCTAATTCTTCTAGTACACTTCACGTTCCCCGTGGAAATCGATACCTTGGAATACTCCCGAGTGAAAGCTACATCGGTATCCGTGTGCTTGCGGATTTTTCTATTTGCCTTAATTTATACCAACAAGCTTTCTGGCGCCGTTGCTGGGGAACGGTAGTTGTTCTAGTTTAGAACCAAGTTCGTCTGTTTATCCTTTTCCTTTTACCACTACCTTTGTCACATGGATTCCACTCCTATATATAAACTTTCCGCTCCAAAGGTCGAATTGATAGAGCCACCAAAATCATCACATCCTATTCTTACGGATGGCTTTGAGATTCTTCCTGCTTTTATAGCCATGGTTCGGGAGCAACCCTTCTCTAGGGTAGAAGATGAAAATTCCTACACCCACCTTAAGGAATTTGAACATCTGTTTGCAGATTTTTCTGTTTGCGTTAATTTATACCAACAATTGCTCACTAGTTAGAGTAGTGACATAGCCATTGAGTGACATAGAGATCATAGAATATATTTAGAATTGTCACTAGGAGGCTTGCAAGACAATAGAGCTAGTGCAAACCACATTTACGTCATTTGTTATACTAATCGGTTTGTTAGTTTGAGCTTGTAGAAATTTTTATAGGCTATTCACCCCCCCCCTCTAGCCATCTAGGACCTTACAAGTGGTATCGGAGCCAGGGTCACCGTTTTAGAAGGCTTAACAACCTCCGGTGTGAAGTATGGCTCATGTTGTGTTCAACCATGTTGGGGGAAAGCCTCCGTTCTTTGATGGGGTCAAGAATTTTGATTATTGTAAGAGAACCATGAGAATGTACTTGGGATCAATCAATGACCAAGTATGGGATGTGACCGAGAAGGATTTTGTCATCCTTGATCCTACCAATCTCACTCCCACCGACAAGTCAAACAAGCAATGCAACACCATGGCATTGAACACATTGTACAATGGCATGGATGTCAAGGTGTTTGAAGGCATCAAAGACCTTGAGAAGGCAAGTGAAGTATGGGAGAAACTTTGTGAGACTAATGAGGGCACAAAGGTTGTGAAAAGTGCCAAATTATATGTGCTCAAGAGTGAGTTTGAGAACTTCAAGATGAAGAAGGATGAGAGCATACCGGAAACATTCCATAGGCTCCAAGTAATTGTGAATGATCTCAAGGCATTGGGTGTGAAGACCTTGGATCATGACTTTGGGCACAAATTCTTGATGTGCTTGCCCAAAAGGTTCATGATGTTGAGAAAGATATTGTTTAGAGGAGCATTGGACACCATGACACCTAGTGACTTGCTTGGTGAGGTGTTAACCGATGAGCAATGTGATGGAATGGAAGATAAAGAAGAGAAGGAAGATGACAAGAGCAAGAAGGTTGTGGCATTCAAGGCCGCCACCACCTCATCCAAGGCTAAGGGCAAGTCCAAGGCACAAGAAGAAGTTAATGAGGACATTGATCTAGATGAGGTTGATCAAGAGTTTGCTATGTTTGTGAGGAAATTTAGCAAGGTCTTGAAGAACAAGAAGATGGGACAAGGCTCAAGAAGAAGAAATGATTCATCCAAGGGGAATGAAGAGCCAAGGAAGTGCTTTGAATGTGATAGCCCTTATCATGTCATTGCCGAATGCCCAATCAAGAAAGAAAAAGACAAGATGAAGGCATACAAGAGTGGCAAGACAAACAAGAAGAGCAAGACCATGACATTTAAGAAAATAAATGATAGTGCTTTTGTTTGCTCTTGGGATAGTGATGGCTCCTCCGATGAAGAGGAAGACAAGGCCAAGGCAATGAGTGCAATTGGCCAACACAAGAAGCCATCTCTCTTCGGTTCATCACCATCATGCTTCATGGCTAAGGCCACCAAGGTATCATTGCATGAGCATAAAGAACTAAATGATAATGAAGTAAAATATGATGATAGTGATGGTGATGATGATGAATATGAACCAACTAAAAAAGATCTTCTAGAGATGCTTAAGCAAACTCATATCATGTTTAAGACTAAGGACAAAGAATGTAAGACTTTGCAAAAGAGTGTAAAAACTCTTGAACAAAGTTTTAGTGAGCTAGAGGCCACCCATGAGGGTCTAAAGGAAGACCATAGAGAACTAGAGATAGCTCATACAAGGCTTCAAAAAGCCCATGCTTTGCTCTTAGAGAAGAATGATAAGGCTAGCTTAATCATCAAAAAGGATGATGGTTCAACATGTAACATCATAGATGAACCACATGTGGTTGATGTTGAAGAACCATCCATTCCTTCCACATCCACATCAACCCACTCTACCTCTACTAGTAGTGATGAAGTGATTTTAGATTCATCATTGTTAGTTGAGAATGAGACTCTCAAAAGAGAGGTGGATGAGCTCACCCACGCCTTGAGGAAGGCATATGGTGGGGATGCCCGCTTGCTAAAGTGCTTGGGTAGCCAAAGGTTTTCCCTTAATAAGGAAGGCTTAGGCTATGTCCCCAAGAAAGATAAGAAGGCCTTTGCTACTCCAAAGCCTAGCTTTGTGAAGAGCAATGGTGCTTATTGCAATAGATGCAAGCAAGTGGGGCATCAAGAGCAAAAATGTACTAAAATGAACTCTAACAACAAGAAGTCAACCAAAGTGCATTCCATCCATTTTGATTCTTGTTATTTGCTTACCAAGGGTGAGAAGGGTGTCAAGGCAAAGTTTGTTGACACACCCATTGTTAGCCTAAAGAAGAAGGCTATTGGATGCCAAAGGCTTTGGTTGCTAACCTCCAAGGACCCAAGGGAAAATGGGTACCTAACTATTATTGATTTGCTTGTAGGTGAATTACAAGGCCGGAGGGAGGCATTGGATACTTGATAGTGGGTGCACTCAACATATGACCGGTGATGCAAGAAAGTTCACCTCTATTGATTCAACTCAAGAAAATGGCAAGCCAATTACATTTGGTGATAGTAAAAGTGGCAAGATACAAGGCCTAGGGAAGATTGCAATAACCAATTATATGAGCATCTCAAATATGGCACTAGTTGATATCTTGAAGTATAATTTGCTCTCGGTGGCATAAATTTGTGATCTTGGTTACAAGTGCATCTTTGGTGAAGATGGTGTTGAAATGATAAGTGCAAATGATTCAAGCTTGATCTTCAAGGGGTTTAGATTTGAGAATCTCTATCTTGTGGACTTTGGTGCTAGTGAGACTCAAATTAGTACATGCTTGATTTCACAATCTAGTATGGGTTGGCTATGGCATAGAAGGCTTGGTCATGTTGGCATGAAGCAACTCAACAAATTAGTGAAGCATGATCTTGTGAGAGGCTTGAAGGATGTTCACTTTGAGAAGGACAAGCTATGTAGTGCATGTCAAGCCGGCAAGCAAGTGGGCAACACACATCCAAAGAAGAGCTTTATGAGTTGTACTTGCAAGCCATTTGACTTGATACATATTGACTTGTTTGGACCAACCACATATACAAGCATTGGTGGCAACAAGTATGGATTTGTGATTGTGGATGACTATACAAGATTCACTTGGGTGTTCTTCCTCAATGACAAGAGTGACACATATTCAATCTTCAAGACATTTCTCAAGAGGGTGCACAATGAGTTTGATATCATAGTCAAGAAAGTGAGAAGTGACAATGGAAGTGAGTTCAAGAACACAAGAGTTGATGAGCTTTGTGATTATTATGGAATCATGCATCAACTTTCGGCCAAGTACACACCACAATCCAATGGCCTAGTTGAAAGAAAGAATAGGACTCTCATTGAAATGGCAAGGTCTATGCTTAGTGAGTACAATGTGAGTCAATCATTTTGGGCCGAAGCAATCAACACCGCATGTCACTACATCAATAGATTGTATTGCCATCCCATGATGAACAAGACACCTTATGAGCTATTGAATGGAAGAAAGCCAACCATTACATACTTTAGAGTATTTGGGTGCAAATGCTATATCTTGAAGAAGGGTGCAAGACTTGGCAAATTTGACAAGAGGTGTGATGAAGGGTTTCTACTTGGTTATTCCACCACAAGCAAAGCATATAGAGTGTGGAACAACTCAAGTGGTCTATTGGAAGAAGTCCATGATGTTGAATTTGATGAAACCAATGGGTCCCAAGATGAAGATGAGAACCTCAATGATGTTAGTGGAACTCAATTGGTAGATGCTATGAAGGGTATGGACATTGGTGACATTAGGCCAACTCAAGTTGATGATGATGACAAAGATGAAGTGCAACCAACTCAAGCTAGTGGTGCTCAAGTGCAAGATCAACAAGGTAGTACATCATCTCATGACACTTTGAGTGATCAACCAAGCTCAAGAAATCAAGCTCCAATACTCCAAAGCTCAAGCATAGCTAGAGATCACCCAATTGACCAAATTGTCGGTGACATTGCAAGTGGAGTACAAACAAGAGGAAGACTAGCGGCATTTTGTGAACACTTTGCTGTTGTGTCACAAGAAGAGCCTGAGAAAGTTGATGATGCTTTGAAGGATGAAGAATGGGTCATTGCAATACAAGAGGAGCTAAACAACTTTGATAGAAACAAAGTGTGGGAATTGGTAGAAAGGCCAAAAGACTACAATGTCATTGGAACCAAATGGGTTTTCAAGAACAAGCAAGATGAAGATGGCATTGTTGTGAGAAACAAAGCAAGACTTGTTGCACAAGGTTACACTCAAGTAGAGGGTCTTGACTTTGGTGAGACTTATGCTACGGTTGCAAGATTAGAGGCAATTAGAATCCTATTAGCCTATGCATGTGCCCACAACATCAAGCTATATCAAATGGATGTCAAAAGCGCTTTTCTCAATGGATTCATCAATGAGCTAGTGTATGTTGAACAACCTCCCGGTTTTGAAGATTATCATCATCCCAACCATGTGTACAAATTGAACAAGGCACTCTATGGGTTGAAGCAAGCACCTAGAGCATGGTATGAGAGGTTGAGAGACTTTCTACTCAAGAAAGATTTTAAGATGGGAAAAGTTAACACTACTCTCTTCACCAAGAAGATTGGCAATGATTTGTTTGTCATGCAAATATATGTTGATGATATCATATTTGGATCAATAAATCAAGATTATTGTGAAGAGTTTGGCAAGATGGTGGCAAAAGAGTTTGAAATGTCCATGCTTGGTGAACTTACATACTTCCTTGGTCTACAAATCAAGCAAATGAAGAATGACACATTCATTAGTCAAGGCAAGTATATAAGGGACATGATCAAGAAGTTTGGGATGCAAGATGCAAAGGGCATCAATACACCAATGGGTACTAGTGGATCATTGGACAATGATGCAAATGGCAATATGGTTGATCAAAGGTACTATCGGTCATTGATTGGAAGCTTACTCTATGTGACCGCATCTAGACCCGATGTGATGTTTAGTGTTGGCAAGTGTGCAAGATTTCAATCCTCACCTAGAGAGTCATCTCACCGCATCCAAGAGAATCTTGAGGTATTTGAAGCACACTCAAAATGTTGGGCTATGGTATCCCAAGGGGTCAAACTTTGACCTTATTGGATATTCGGACTCCGACTATGGGGAATGCAAGGTTGATAGAAGAAGCACAATTGGCACTTGTCAATTCCTGGGAAGATCTCTAGTATCATGGTCATCAAAGAAGCAAACCGGTGTGACACTTTCAACCGCCGAGGCCGAATACATTAGTGCCGGTAGTTGTTGTGCACAATTGCTATGGATGAGATCAACATTGAAGAATTATGGATTTGATTTCCATCATGTGCCTTTGTATTGTGACAATGAGAGTGCTTGCAAGATGACACAAAACCCGGTCTAACATATAAGAACCAAGCACATTGACGTAAGGCATCACTTCATAAGGGACCATCAACAAAAGGGGTGATATTGCTATCCATCCTATTGGCACTGAAGATCAACTAGCCGACATCTTTACCAAGCCACTAGATGAGAAGAGGTTTTGCAAGCTAAGGAATGAGTTGAACATTCTTGATTTCTCCAACATGAGTTGAATGCATGCCCCACATCTATGACATACCTCTCCTTCGAGCAAAACCAAGGTATTATTGGTTGACATGGCATTCATGATATCTAAGGACTTGTTAGAACATATAGACATATAACTTGTGCCTTAGGAAGCATTCATGGAAAATCAAAGGTTTTCAATGTATGTATGCCATCACTATTGCTATTTATGCTTGTTTGATCTAGTGATGACATATGACATGTTTATGGGCTTGCAATCTCAAGTGTTGAATTTGGCTATATTTTCACACATATACTTCAACATAGGCAAGATAACCCTTGTCATGAGGTGTGAAGAAGCTTGTCTTTGGTTCAAACCGAAATATATGTTTGGCAAGCATACCAAATTTACCAAATTTGAGCACTTTTTCTTTCCTCCATAACACAACATGGTCATACCTTTTTGTGGAAATTGTCGACAAAGGGAGAGATTAGTGCATTAAAGGTTTTGAAAAAATTAAAAAAATTCCACATGTTTTTGAACCAAAATCTTTCAAAGTGGTTTCAAGTGGTTCACACAAGTAGGGGAGCAAGCTCATAGACAAATTGTTGCATTTGTTTGTGCACTAACATATGACTTGCTCATTTAACATGTATTTAAATTTTCTATATACATGCTTGTGTGGTGTATGCTAGTATCATAATTACAAAGTGGTTTACAAATGGTTGAATAACTAGCATGCATAGGAGCTAGCAAGATTTTCTAAAATTCTGCTCTTAATTCAAGTACCTTGCTTATAATATGATCTCACGTGGTACTTTGAGTTTTGATGAAAATCTAGTTACCCTTGATGCTTTTATGGTGAAAATGGCGCAACTCCGATTGGTATCACGCTTCAAAGGTCCATTTCTTTCACCTTAAGCATCATTTTGGTAACATAGCTCACCCTCAATTTCAATATTCATACATGTATGCAAAGCTACACTCCAAACTCTTGGCATACATGTAGGGGGAGCTTTTGCTGCCAAAACCGAACTATGATGATTGTCCAATCCTATGATTGTAAGCAAAATGCTTGGACAACCATGATATGTTCAAAAACATTAATCATAAAACCTTTATGCGGGTTGTCACCAATTACCAAAAAGGGGGAGATTGAAGATCTCTAGTTTGGTTTTGGATAATTAGTGACACCTAAGGACTATTCTCTCAATGCTAAGTGTTTGACTAGATTGGAGATTGGTCATGCCAAGCTTGGAGCATTGTGATCATGGAGGATGGATCGAGGTGATCCAAAAGATGATCAAGCGTCCAACTTGGAGGAATTTGAGGATCAAATTGGCTCAAGGCAAAGATATAACCATAGGGCCTTTTGATTTCACACTCAAGACACCATAGAGGGTGTGAGTGATTATAGTATCGATAAGCCGTACTATAAAGAGGGGAAACTTATCGCACATATCGGTCCTCATGTGCCTTTAGGTTCAAAATTCATATGCATGCATTTTAACCTAAAGAGCTAACTCCGCACTTGACAAAAATGGTTTTCAAAATGCTAACACAAGTGCTCGAGGTTTTCTTCGACGTGTTGGCAACAAGAATCAAGTGACGGAAGTCGGTTTGGAGCAAAGGTGAAGGAACGACAGCACAACGACGGAAATTCGCAGCTCAGTGGTGACCGGACTCGGTGACCAGACTCATGACCGGAAGCACTAGATCCGACCGGACGGTCCGGTTGGTGCTTCCGATCAAAGTTCCAGAGAGCATGTTTTTTTGGTCATTGTTGGAGTTTGACCGGACGCATGCACGAAAACCAGCGACCGGACGCATGAACTGTGGCCGGACTCGGCGGCGTGTCGGGATGGTTGTGCGGTCCGCCCAGGACTCTCGACCGGACCCATCGACCGGACTCACTGGCGAGTTCGGTCGGCGCGTCCAGTCAGCCTACAGAAACTATGTTTTTCCCCCCAACGGTTGGATTTCGTGATGGGGGCTATATATACATGGTTGGCTAGCTTGTGGTCACTCTCTTGGTCATTTGAATCACTCCTAACTTCCTAGAGCTGAGCAACAAGCCCTCCCCTCTCTCATTCTTGATTGTGAGCTTCATTCTTGAGAAAAGTGGACATCCAAGTGCATTTGCATTGAGTTCTTGCATCTAGAGGCACTTGGGGATCGTTGTGAGCCGGTTGGTTTCTTGTTTGTCTTGGAGACACCGCTCCTAGCCGGCTTGGTGAATTGGTGGAGGCGTTGGCAAGAGAAGGTGATTGTTCTTGGCCACCTCCGGTGTTTTGTGAGAGGATCACGCACTCCTCATCGGGAAGACAAAGTGCAAGGAATACATTACTCGTGTCTTGGGTACTTCACTTGTGAGTGGTGGCTTGGGGCTAGCAAGTGCACCGCCTAGCTCATGCACCATCCATGTGTTGGTCGGCACAACCGGAGACTAGCTTGTCGGTGTACAAGTGAATTCCGGGTCAACACATCGACGTGTCTTTGTCTCGGTGATTGGCTCATCATTTTATTCTGATTGATTGTTCATCCTCTTCCCGGTGATTGGTTCATTGCCTCTACACGTTGGTATATCAAGTTTATCGCTCTTGCATTACTTTCCTAGTTTATCTTGTGTAGAGAGCTAGCTTTTGCTTGTGTAGTTGTTTTTGCTAGCCTAAGGATCATATTTAGGATTGCTCACTAGTTAGAGTAGTGATATAGCCATTGAGTGACATAGAGATCATAGAATATATTTAGAATTGTCACTAGGAGGCTTACAAGACAATAGAGCTAGTGCAAACCGCATTTCGCCATTTGTTATACTAATCGGTTTGTTAGTTTGAGCTTGTAGAAATTTTTATAGGCTATTCACCCCCCCCCTCTAGCCATCTAGGACCTTACACGGTCGACAAGTTCAAGGTGTCAAAAATGTAATTTGAGAGTCCATGGACCTAAATGACACACCCACACAAGTCCATGGGTCTACAAAGTGCATTTCACTCTTGTGTAATCTTTGATAAGATGGTAGAAGATCAAAGTTCAGTAAACTACACACGTGTTAGCACTCATCAAGATCTAAAATGTTTATATAGGACATTTTTTGCGTTTAAGAAAGTGTTTGGAAACACTAGTCACAAAATCATAAATCTAAGAGAGAGTTTATGAAAACTACTGGAGACAATCGTCAATTTAGAACTCTACTTTCCAAACACTTTCTCAAATGCAAAAATGACCTAAATAAACTTTGTAGATATCGATGAGTTATGAATTTTTGGTATTCATGACTTCTCAATTTAAAAACATTTAGGGTTCGCAAAACTAAAAATTCTTTAAATTTTTTGGAAATTTAAAATTTTAATGGTTCAAAATCTATCAAATCCAAAAATTGCCAATATGCAGAGTGTAGATCATGAAGAGTTAAACAAACATGGTATTCATGACTTTTCGATTTGAAGCCACCTAGGGGTCCAAAAAGTAGCTCAAAAGTGTCTTCACTTTAAAATTCAAAAATTTGACTTGGTCAAACCTGGTCAAACGAGCACGAAATGACCTTGTTCAAAAAACTTTTGAATACAAACATGTTAGCACTCATCAATATCTAAAATGTTTATATAGGACATTTTTGCGTTTGAGAAAGTGTTTGGAAACACTAGTCGAGATCTGTAATTAAGTGAAAGCATATTTTAATTCTTATAAACCAATCAAGTACGATTTTCATAGTTGAAAACGTAATCATTGATTACGCTAAGGTTGGATTGAGAACATTAAAAATTGTCGAGGCGGTTTCTACAAAAACAAAGGTAGAAGGGTGTAAACGAAAATGCCAAAAAAACATCTATTCGTTTTTTTGCAACACGAAGCAGGAGTAAAAGTTTAGATTTACTCCCCGGTTGGAGTTTATAAGGGAGTAGAGCTTTATTCGGTTTGGGTGAACAACGGGGAGTAAAGGTCGGTTGGAGTCCCCAACCGGGAATAAAGGTCCTGGGCGCGCTGGGGCAGCCTCTACCGTGGCCTTTTACTCCCGGCTGGAGATTACAACCCCGTTCAATTTCCAACCGGGTGTAACCGTGTTTTTAGGCTTGAGAAGAGAAGTCTTTTGTGTACTAGTGGTATGGGTAGAGATATATCTCTCATTTGCTACGTATAGGATACAACGATTCACCCAGGTGCCATGGTTAAATGTAGTTCCCTTATTTGCAACACAAAGAAAAGAATATGTAAATGTTATATTCTCCAAGAGCCTGGTATAAAAATAGGGCAGGCTTATAACCCTTGCATAGCGTCTGTATAAAGCGTGACTAGAGTTGGGACTTTGGCCGTACCCGGGCCAGCATGGCCCGGCACTCTCGTGCTTCGTGCCGCTTCAGATCGTGCCCCTTAGGCACGGGAAGCACATCGGACCGTGCCGATATGGCACGTCAATTTTTTTTCTTCGGCCCAAGCACGACCCGTGGCACGCCGGCATGCCTTCGGGTCATGCCGGCCCAAGCACGGCCCTCAAAATATCTCCACTACTTCTCTTTTTTATGGTGTGACATAAAAAGATTATGTATGTTGTGTATACTATTTCAATGAAATTTTAATGATTTTCATAATCTATTTAAGTATTAGATGAGAGGTAGTACAGTAAATTCTATAAAATTACATTGTAGAGTAATAAAAGTGTGTACGTGACACATTCGTGCCGTGCCAGCCCAAGCATGGCCCAAGTGTGGGCCGAGCCATGTAGCCCGTCGTGCCGAGATCCTAGGCACGACACGGCCCTCGTGTTCGTGTCATGCCAGCACGGCCCAAAATATTCCGTGTCGTGTCGTGCTTCGGGTCGTGCCAAAAGTCCGTGCCATGGCCCACCCTCAAATGGCACGGCCCAGGTCCTAGCTCTAAGCGTGACAATGTGCCAATGCTGGATAAATACTAAGTGTAAATTTCCATGTGAATCAAATGCCTCAAATATGTCTCCTAAAAGAAAATAGAGAGATCTCAAATTCCGAGCACCACATCTGTAAACATATGTTTTATGCATCCGGACCTCGAGGGGCATCTGTTGACACCAACTTTGGCATGCTCAAAATATGGAATGATAATGCGAAGGAAATAAAGGATAATATTCCTAAAAGGAAAAAGAAAGATATATAAGAAAAAAAAAGAGACGTACTTATACCCACATACAGGAGCGTGGCCATTCCCTTGACAAACATATGTTTTGTAAAGCGGGGACACTAGTGCCCGGATGTCTGGACAAATGCTTGCTTCCGGACGCACGTGCCTACACTCTGTCTCTCCTCTGTGTACCTGTATCCCGCGTCCGCCTATGTGGCGCCCATGCCGCTTGACCTGTTCTACTGCATAAGGGGAGTTCCCACTCCCGACCCCTCTGCTTTCTCGTGCTAATGCACGCAGCTAATGCTTCTCACACTCATGCACGCAGCCAAACCATAGTAGGTGACTCGAACAGGTGGTTAAGCCATCATCTAGAAAGAGGGGGACATGCTTTAGATGCCTAGCCGGTGCTAGGAGGATGAGCAAGAGACACTAAGGCGATGGTGAGATAGCAAAAAGTGAGCAATATTCGTCTACTTTTAAAACATCTAGGTGCACCACTTGCAACATATGTCTGAACGAAGATGAAACATATGAAATGTGCATCTAAAACACTAGTTGTAACACACCAGATCTACTTGTGAACATCCAGATTAAACACTCGCAACATATGAATGAAATAGCTGAAACATTGTTGACGTTTGAACAAACGCGGGCAACATGCCTCTCAACCACTTGCAACACATGCAACATGTACAACATCCTCCGATCTAGTTTTGCAACATCCATATGATTCAACGGCAACTTACCTCTTAAATGTTTGAAACAATTGAAACATAGGTGGGGGATAGAGAGAGCCTCGAGCAGGGAGCGCCATGGCCACCAGATCTGAGAGCGTTGAGACCTCCTTGTGGGGGAGGACGCCTATGCGGAGGGAGGCATACCACCAGGTTGAGGGAGGATGCCAGGGTGGGGAAGAAATCGCTAGGTGACGGGAGGAGGACGTCAAGGTGCGTGAAGGAGTCGTCGGTGTAGAAGGTACCGCAAGGTGGGGAAGGAGGATGTCACGGTGGGGGAGGGCGCCGTTGCAAGACAAGGAGGGGATCGATAGTGGATGCGCAGTCGAAGGTGGGATCTGCATTGCCTCATCAAAGTCGTGGGTGGGAGCGAGTGGCGGAGTTTTTGAGGCCAAGGAGGAGTGGGTGTGCACCAAGTCCGTTACACGATCGGGGAAATTTTGTCTGATGGAAGAGATAGAGATGAGTATTATCTATTGGGCCTGTCGGCTAGGAAGCCTGTGAAGACAGCGTTTGGAGGGGGCCGAACATATGTCGTTACTGTTCATCAAGTAACAAAGGATGACAATTATATGTCACTATGAGTCCATAAAAAAAGTGTGACGTACATTGACGTAGCAATGCTTGTTGTAGTCAGGAGAGAAAGGATACAACTATCACTCCCCCATGTTTGCTTACACAATTTTTAGAGCTAAGGAGAGCAACAATGATTGTTGTAGTCAAGAGAGAAAATCCAACCCCCATAAAAAAACAGCACTAGCTATTTATCTTGCCATGCAAAGTATCCACATCAATATCCACCAAAACATCCCACTACACCTCCATGCAAAGTGTTCACATCAGCATCCATTGACACATGTCATTATATATGTCTTCATTCAAACTATTCACTTTAACAACAAACCACATCATTTACTAACCAATATTTAGTTGTCTACATTAAAAAGCTACAATCATTCACTAACAAGTATTGCATTACCAATATCATATATATCCATCTCCTAATTCTTATTAGTTAACATTCTAACTCATTTATATACCCTCTCCATACATACGGCAATGCGTAACCAAATTACACATTAGTTCATAGAAAGAACCAGGTTGTATCATTGTACAATTAAAACTAGAGAGAAACAACAAATAAAACTTTTAAATAGAAACTGGATATTGTAGACAGAATTGTTTCGCAAAAAAAAAGGATATTGTAGACAAAAATTGGGGTAAATAAGCCCTCTTCTTAAATGCAACCTAGCTTGAGGCAATCCAATACACATATACTCCCAACAAGAACTATATTTTAATTATAGTGTTACATAAATAATTTTGACGACATGGCAAAGAATCAAATAAGATGAAGATGACTTTTAATATAAATGAAACTGAAGTGTACCCCAAAAATATGAGACTTGGCGGTAAAAAAAAAAATTATTTGTATTGGCGGTTCTATCTATGAACAAATATTTTTTTTATTCTTCTAATGATGTCAAATTCTTTTTAGGGCCCGTTTGGATCCCTTGAATTTGGAGGAATTAGAATCTACTTAATAAATTAAGCTATTTAGTTTGGAATTTGAGATTTCCTAACTTTCCAAAGTTCACAAATAAGCCTATCTCAAATTCATAGGGTGGGAGATAGGAATTGAATTCCATTACCATGTTATGTTTGCACTCGCACTTTGCACTATCACCATGTTATGTTTGCACTTGCACTTTGCACTCTCCAATTCCATTCCATTAAATTAAGCATATATCACAATGAATTAAATTCCAAGGATCCAAACAGGTCCTTAGTGTTTTACTATTCAAAATTTAGTATAAACTTTCCTTACCAAATGCCTTCTAGTGAGGATTCAATCCCATGTGCTATGATTAGTAGATTTCCACAATTTTGGTAGTGCTACCCGATTTTGAAATGAATATTTGAGACTCTAAATAATTTAACTAAAAACTCAACTAGAAAGTTGTAGATTTTATCAAGATATACAGTACATCTTTGTTTTGATCGTTTAAGGATGTATTTAAACAATAGTCTTAAGAAACCAGTCAGTAAAGATGTATTTACACAAGTGATTCATAGCTATGCATGGGCCCGCAGTGTCATTTCTGACAACAATACATTATTTTTTTGAAAGCTGACAACAATACATTATGAACCAGACAACTGCCTCTGCATCATAGCACATGACAAAATTCTACAATTAGTTGCTTCTCGTCCTTGCCTTCTAAGCACATGACAAAGTTCGATGAAAGCATGCAACGATCTTTGTAGCCGATATATGACTACTATTACTGTATGCGTCCTTGTCTGTGTCCAGTTTTCCAAAGCATCAGACTTACCACTTCTGTGCACTAGCTACCAAGGGGGGGTTTGGCATATACCCATGCCGAGAACCACACAGGTTAGCACCAATGAATACGTATCTGTGTGGAGAGGAAAACAGGAACGGTCATCATCTATCGGCAACGGACAGAGATGGAGCAGCATGTACAAACCGTCAGCTGTCTTGCCATTTCTGTCCCAAGTCTCTGGTCTGGAAACGCACGGCGGGCGATGGAAGGCACCGTGCTATGCACTGCCAACTACACGCCCCTAACGCCCATCAGCTTCCTCGAGCGCGCAGCGCTGGTTTACCCCGACCGACCAGCCATCGTGCCCTCTGGCCTCGGCAGCGCCAGCACGCCGGTGAAATCCTGGCGGGAGACACGGCGGCGCTGCCTGCGCCTCGCCGCCGGTCTCGCTGCACTCGGCGTCGCGGGCCACGACGTGGTAATTTGGACGACGAAGCTTTTATCGCTTTTATCCTTCCCCCCCCCCCCCCCCTTCTGTAATTATGTAGCCATTTCTACCTCCATTCTCACATTTACCTTTGACAAGTATAATATAACCAAAGTTTACACTCAAAAGTTATAACCAAAGTTGGCATTAAGTTTAGCCAATTGACGAATTCAGATTTTAGGCACCCGCCTTTTTTTCATAAGCTGTGGACTGGTTTTCTTTTGTACAGGTCGCTGTGTTCGCGCAGAATATTCCAGCGATGTGCGAGCTCCACTTTGGCATCCCGATGGCCGGCGCTGTCATCTGCGCGCTCAACTCCCGCCTGGACGCGACCATGGCGTCTGTGCTGCTGCAGCACTCGGAGGCCAAGGTCATCTTCGTCGACTACGCCCTGCTTGACGTTGCAAAACAAGCTCTCAGCCTCGTGTCCAAGACCGGAGCTAAATCTCCCCTTGTGGTGTTAATCAAGGAGCTTCTCGATGAATCACCACCACTACGTGATGATGGATCTCATGCCTCCATGGCCAATGAGAAAGCTTTCCATCACTACGACTACGAGGCTCTCATCAGCAATGGTGGTTCGCCGGATTTCCGAATCCGGTGGCCGGCGGACGAGAACGAGCCGCTAGCACTCAACTACACGTCAGGGACGACGTCGAGGCCCAAGGGCGTCGTCTACACCCACCGTGGCGCCTACCTGAACAGCATCGCGACGGTGATCATGAACGAGATGGTGGGCACGCCGCCGCCGGTGTACCTGTGGACCGTTCCCATGTTCCACTGCAACGGCTGGTGCCTCGCCTGGGGCGTCGCGGCGACGGGCGGGACCAACGTCTGCCTGCGCAAGGTCACCGCGTCCGCCGTCTTCGACAGCATCGCGCGGCACGGCGTCACCCACATGGGCGGCGCGCCCACGGTGCTGAGCATGATCGTCAACGCCACCGCGGAGGAGCGCAGACCGCTTCCGCTTCCCCGCCGGGTGATCGTCAAGGCCGGCGGGGGCGCCGCCGCCGCCGCAGGTTCTGCTGCGGATGGAGGCGCTCGGGTTCCTCGTCATCCACGGGTACGGGATGACGGAGACGTACGGCCCGGCGACGTTCTGCGCGTGGAAGCCCGAGTGGGACGCGCTGCCGCCGGAGCAGCGGGCGAGCCTCAGGGCCCGGCAGGGGCTCCACCACCTGGGGCTGGAGGTGGACGTCAAGGACCCCGAGACGATGCGGAGCGTGCCGGCGGACGGGCGCACCATGGGGGAGGTTATGCCCGTGGCAACACGGTGATGAGCGGCTACTACAAGGACGCGGCGGCGACGGCGGAGGCACTGGCCGGCGGATGGCTCCGGTCCGGGGACCTGGCAGTCAGGCACCGCGACGGGTACGTCAAGATCATGGACCGTTCCAAGGACATCATCATCTCCGGCGGGGAGAACATCAGCACCATCGAGGTGGAGGCGGCGCTCTTCGCGCACCCGAAGGTGGCGGAGGCGGCGGTGGTGGCGAGGCCGGACGAGTACTGGGGCGAGACGCCGAGCGCGTTCGTGAAGCTAATGGATGGCGCGGACGCCGTTGGCGAGGAGGACGTGATCGCCTTCTGCCGCGCCAGGCTTCCACGCTACATGGTTCCCCGCACAGTGTTGTTCGTGCCCGAGCTGCCCAAGACGGCGACGGGGAAGGTGCAGAAGGTCCTTCTCCGAAACCAGGCTAGAGCCATGGGGTCCAAATCCAAGCTGCTGAAGAGAGGATCAGCACGGACGATGAGCAAGCTATGAACTCTGAATTTGATCAACCTCAGTAGCCAGGCATGTATCTGTGATATTGTCTTGCACTACTAATCACCGACATGAAGAAATGGGGTTTGCTATTCTACAGTCGCTGTCTTCTCTGCAAACGATCAGGCGACTTGGTGTCCAGGTGTCATCCTTTCCCTTGTATCTTACGTCAGGTTTGCAGAAAAAGCAACACACAGTGTAAATTGAATGAATCGGGAAGTCTCAGGTGACTGAAGTGCAGTAAACGTGTCAAGAAATTCTCAGATCCACTTAAACATACAAAAAAATGTCTCGACCTTTAGGCCTGGCTTGGATGCACATGTATCTACCTCAAACCACATGTCGATGTGGATTGGAATGAAACTTAGTTCAAACACACTCTGACCTAAGTCTAGGCAAAATACCCGATACCTATTACCTGTACCCAATCCCAATTTCAGATAGTGATTTTGACTACTGAAATTAGTTTTGAGTAATTCGGGTAATACACTCGTACCGAACTACTTGAAGATTTGCTTCGTCTTTGTATTTATCACGTATTGTTAGTTGAACACTTTAAATTATCACTTTAATAGAATATAATTCTCTCCGTTTGAACAAGAAACATGCCCCACAAATTGTTGCTCATATTTTACACAAATTGTTGGTGGAACTTTGTATAAATTGCTACTGAAATTATGTGCAGTTTGTTGTTTTCTAACATAGAACAAGCCGATCACATGGCAGCCTCTCTTTGACTTTGTTTGATCAAACCTCAGCGGCCATTTCTCGCGTTTTGTTGGATTGCCTTGTCCCTTGACTCCTTGAGGACCTTGTAACCGCGCCAGCCAGAACGGCAGAACGGGGATATAAAACAGACACAGGAGCGGTTGCAGGCAGGCCGCAGCTCCAAGCGTGCGCTCGGTGCCATGCTGCCACTGCCATGGCCACGCCCTGCGCGTCATGGCTGTTTGTTCCCAATTCCAGAAAACCAATCCAGAATCTCCTACAAAGCATGAAGCAAGCCAGATAGTGCCTAGCTACTCCAATTTTTTTTTCCTTCTTGTCGTTTCGTGGCAGCACCGTACGTGTCGTTGTAACTTGGAGCGCAATAGGAGTGACAGAAACCGGACCTGTCCTATTGGGAAAAAAAATTTCTCTCATGCGTGATATCAGCCGTACAACGTAGGTCGCATGTCATCTCATGTCACCATCACGCATGATTGTAAGTCCAGACTGCTGCCCGATCTTAGAGCAACACCAATGTATATGGACCAAGTAGTCCATAAGGGTGGGTCCGGTGTCGATTGACTATAGCTATGGATTTTTTTCACAATGTGAGTCCATAAGACGGGACCCACTTGTCGAAAAGAAAATACTAAAAATTTCCATCATCCTCTTCCGCCCGTTACGCTGGATCCCCTTTCTCTCTTCCCGTCGGCCTCGCGGAGCGCATCGGGCGGCGGCCTCACATGGCGCATGGACCTCGGGCGGCGGCGACCGCATGGAGTTTGCGGCGGATCTCGCTTCGGTGGCGGCGGCCTTGCATGGAGCTTCGCTGGGCGGCCTCGCATGGATTTTGCAGCGAACCTCGCCGGTGGCGGCGGCGGCCTCGCATGGCGCATGGAGGTTGGGCGGCGCGGCCTCGCATGGCGCATGGGCAGATGGGCGGACCTCTGGAACCGAGGAGAGATGGGAAAGTTGCTGGAACAGAGGGAGAGAGAGAATTTACCAATATTTTATTCCTTATGGGTAGTCCATAGGACTATGGGTAGCTGATACTATGGACTGGTATATGGACCTGGTCTCACAATATTTCAGCTAGCTATAAGAGAATATTTTATTGCTTATGGCCTACCTTATGGATACATTGTGGTTGCTCTTACGCCGCAGCGCAATGCTCCATCAAGTTGAGATTTTCTACATCACACATATATATAGAATTTTATTTCATATATATATACATATAAGTTGCACATCCAACACTCTAAACTTATCCCGAATTCTAAGTCACATCCCGGCACATGTTACACACTCAACTCCTAAACTTATATATGGCTCCCTAGAGTTATCATCCCCGTCCAATTGCCTGCAAATTAATTGCACGCTAGGCTCCTTAAATGGCTAAACTCAAATTGCTACATGTTGACACTGAAAACGAGCCGGACCTACAACAATAGCAAGAGGCCCAGCCAACACAGGCCAAACCGATCTAGAGATCGATAGGGCTGATGTAGAGCTCGTTCTCGACTGAAAAAGGCTCCCGAACCAATCCCAAAAGGATCCGTCAAGGAGGAGCACGTGGAGGATCTCCTAGGACTAGTAAGGCCGCCTAGGATGCTGACAAATCTCGTGGAGAGTGGTGCCTAACAGCAGAAGGGGTCGAGAGAACGGAATTAGGGTAAAAAGAATTGATAAATTAGTCTTTTGTGTCGATTAGTGGATGTGACTCAATTGGCATGATCCTCTCATTCATATAGAAGGGGTGGTCTTATCCTAGTAAAAACATCTCCAATACGTAATCTACAAGTTTTCCATGACTAAAATTTACCAAAACACAGTTGAGGTTCAAATTGGTTTGGAATCAAGCAGAGTCGGCTTAGCCGACAAGGCAAGTCGGCTAACTTTCATGGGGGTTGGCGTTTGGCCGAGTAGGAGGCAGGATCGGCTTAGTTTAGCCGACATAAAGGGTATGTTATGTTGACTTGGCATGTGAGGCGGCTAGACCGACAACAAGGGTCGGCTAAGCCGATAGGAGCAGCCTGTTGTGATACATTGTATTCCTTGTGTGATTCCTTGCTCCGTTTGTGTACTGCTTGACCTTTCTCATGTCCAAGACGTTTGTAACTTATTCATAATGCTTGGATGTATTCGGTTGACATCAATCCACATGTGTTGGAGTGGCAAACTAAATTACACCTTAATCCACCCCATCACATGTGCATTGATGCCAAACCGAATACATCCAAACAAGGTCTTTAGGGGGGGGGACTGCATAGGAGTCCATCTAAACAACCAAACACACAAATTTTCCATTGTGGAGGATTGTTGTGGGACACGATATTCGGACCAGATCAATCATTCTAATCCAACCACAACAAAGCGCTAAAGGAGATGCTCGACGCCCACGATAAAGTCCGAGGCCCGCGGGGGGACATTCCCGCTTCGGCGCGCGAACTCGTCGAGCGGTGAGACCCGAGGAAGAGTTCGAACTTCGAGCCGAGAAATGTTCCGTCTCGAGCGAGCTCCCTAGGGAGCGCAGGGATGCGACGAGCTCCGTCCGGATGACGAGCTCCTTTCCGTCTCGAACGAGCTCCCGGGCCCCAAACCCAATGACGATCGGGAGGATCCGGGACACGATGATTAGGATCCAGCGCCCGCGGCTACGCGGCGGGGCGCCGCAACCTACAATCGGATTTCGATGGCTGCGAGAGACCATCGACGGCACGCGCGGCGTGGGGTTGTCGGACCACGCCGCGGCAACAAGCACAAGAGACAACCACTACACGACAAGAACGACCTCGATGGACGACGTCAAACTCCACGACGAGCTCTCCTGGCCACACGTTTTTCTGCGACCCCAAGTACAAGCATTTAAGGCACGGCGGCGCCTCCCGGACCCCGACCGCGGACAGCGGCGCGTGCCTGACGGATGGTACGATGCAGGGAGAACGACGGCGGCGGAACGCGCTCACTGTCCCCTTCTACACCGACCGACGAGCTCCGAGCTCGTCGCCCGTGTGTGTTACGTATCGGGATATGGAGCCGCCCCTATTCTGCTCTACGGCGACCGGCGAGCGTGCCTGGGAGTAGGGCGGCGGCCGCGCGCGCACGCCGGACAGCCCGGCGTGCCCGACATTGCAGAGGAACTCTTCCTCTTCACCCCCCAAGCTTATATTCCTTCGATCTCTAGGTCCCTCCGCTCGGTGACCCCTGTGAGCTCCCCTTACGGCTATAAAAGGGAGGGTTCGGCCACCAGGGGAGGGCAAGCTCTCTTGCACACAGAAAGCACACACACACATCGCTCGATTCCACTTATCGCCTTGAGACTTGGGAGCTCATCTCCCTCTCTCGCCAGCTTGTATTCGCCCCGATACGAGCACTTTGAGCTCTGATAGTGCCACCCACTGGACTAGGGTGCTCGATAGCCCCGAACCAGTATAAATCGTCGTGTCATTGTTCTTGAGCTAGGCCATCGTTGCACACATTAGCCGACCAGTTTATTGTGGACCGTGGTATACGACCACGACAATTGTTGTCTAGGAGGTAAGCCACCCAACCAAATGCACCCTAAACATCCTTGACATTAGCAAAAAAAAAATTTGGTTCCATGTTTATATATGTTTGTGCTAGGGTTTTATTGGGTGGAGGGGTGGGGGGTGGGGGGCAAGAGAGAAGAGAGATTAGATGCACTTTTTCTATCACAATTGTTTGGAATCAAACTATATTTATAAGGAAACAACAAATTCCATTTCCTTTTCTTGTTGTATTATTACTTTAAAATTGAATGATAATTGCAAAATACAAAATTACATATTTTTTTTCTCGGTTGTTACGCTTGCGGTTAGACAGTAATTTACCACTTTACTTCTATACTTAAATACAAGGTATCATAGCAGTCCCAATAAAAGTAGTTTCTATAATATAGGATGCCGTGTCAAAAAAAAGTAATCCTCCTCAATCCATGGTGTTTATCATAAATTACAAGTGTTTATAGAAAATTAACTCCCACTAGTCAATTATTAATGCCTAAAGTGCCCGTCTCTTTACCGAGTGTCTTTTGTCAATCCATACGTATTTTCCATTCCTTGCCGGAATAAGGGCCTTTGCCGAAAGTGCCCGTCTCTTTACCGAAAGTGTCTATTGTCAACTTAAACGCTAGGATAGAAAATAAGGTAATGGCAATGTCCCCTTGATTAAGAGATGGTTACACGTATCATTTGCTTTGCCCTATAATGTGTCAAAAATTCTAGAATAGCTTGATATTTGAAGGCAGAGCCCATAATGTGTGTATTAGAATTTCTAGAATAGTTTATACTTCATCCATCCCAAATTATAAGTCGTTTGATTTTTTTTCTCCAAGTTTGTCCATTTTGTCTTAATCAAAAAAATTATACAAACAAAGTTAAATTTAAGTTATTCTTGAAGAACTTTTATTAATAAAGCAAACCATGACAAAATAAGTGATGTTTTGGATAAATTTTTGAATAAAACAAGTGGTCAAACTTGGTGTTAAAAAAAACTTATGGAGGAAGTATTTGAGAGCGGAGGGACTAGTTGCGTGTTGCCTTCATGAACTAGAGTTGATAATAATAAAAATGCAACTTGATATATGGTATTAAAATAGACAAGGCATATGAATAGCTTCTACATATACGACTTTGATCATCTGACAGCGATTACCAAACTTTCCTATATATCAAACAAACCTTGTGATATGATTTAAATCAAATTGGTCAGATCCCAACTAATTAGAACATACTTTCAATTCCAAGTCCAAATCAATCACCAAAACTAAGGACGTAGGGCAAAGTGTTGACTTTTAGCAAAGTCGGTATGAGGATATGCATACAACTAGCTTGTAGCTCCTTTGAGTCAGAAGTTCAGAATACAACATCAACCGTTTCAAGAAAGCCATGGCCTGTAAGCGCAAAAAGGATCTCTGATTTAAAGAAGGAGTTGGAGAGATTGAAGAGGGGGCCAATGACTGATGCTAACAATGAATCTCAAAAGGAGATTATGCTCCGGTTAGAACTAATGCTAGAGCAAGAGGAAATTCATTGGTTCCAAAGGGCAAGAGCAAATTGGCTCAAACAAGGAGATAGGAACATGGGGTTCTTTCATAATTTTGCTACAAAACGGAAGAAGAAGAACACAATAAAAGGTTTGTTGGATGATGCTGGAACGAGGCAAGAGGATGAGATAACTATGTGCAATATTGTACAGAGCTATTTTGAGGACTTATTCAAGTCAGAAGTGGTGACCCCAAGCCCGAGTGCTCTATCTGATGTGCATCGATCGATTACAGCAGATATGAACACCCTATTATTGGCGTCGTTCACACAGAAGAAATCAAAAAAGCTTTGTTTCAAATAGGTGACTACAAAGCATCGGGACCGATGGAATGCATGCGAGTGTTCTATAAGAAATTTTGGGAGCTGGTAGGGGATGATCCGGTGAAGGAAGTGATGGAGGCTACTACAACAGGGAAAATCCGGAAGGTTGGAATGACACCCTTTGTTGTGTTAATACCAAAGGTAAATAATCCCGATACGGTAGCCCAATTTCAGCCAATAAGTCTTTGTAATGTGGTATATAAAGTAATCTCCAAGATGCTAGCAAATAGATTACGGAATATTCTATCGAAATTATTAGTGAGAATCAAAGTGCTTTTGTCCCTCGGGAGGCTGATCATCGACAACATCCTAGTTGCATATGAGAGTATTCACAGGATAAAAAAAAGAAGCAAGGGAAAAAAGTCTTATGTGCAAATCAAAATTTGGATATGCATAAAGCATATGATAGAGTAGAGTGGAGCTATTTGGAGAAGATAATGTCGAAGATGGGTTTTGACCAAGGATGGATTAATATGATCATGGCATGTGTCAAATCTGTGAGATATAAGGTGAAAAGTTAATTCAAGAGAGACGACAGTATTATACCGACTAGGGGCTCCGGCAAGGGACCCCTTGTCCTATCTCTTTCTCGCTAGTGTCGGAAGGTCTTCCAAGCTTATTAAGGGGGGCGAGAGTAGAGGGGGAAATTAAAGGGGTAACAGTTTGCGAGAGAAGCACCAGCAAAGTGTCACACCTGCTATTTGCGATGATTCTCTAATCCTAATGCAAGCGGACAAAGGAGAATGCGAATTAATCGAAGAATATCTTGGGGACGACATCGCGGCGAGCTCTGGACAAAAAATAAGTGATGCAAAATCCAGCATTTTCTTCAGTCCTAATACTGAAGTAGAAACAAGGATGGAGGTATGTCAATCTCTCGAATATTATGACTGAATCTCGACGGACAAATACCTCGGACTCCCTGCGTTGGTTGGGGCGATAGGGAGGATCGCTTCCAATATCTTGTGGATAGAGTTAGAGGAAAAATTAAAGGGTGGAAGGAAAAGCTACTAAGCATGGGAGGAAAAGAAGTCCTTATTAAATCTATCGCCCAAGCCGTGCCGGTATTTGCGATGATGGTGTTCAAAATCCCGAAGAACATTTGTAAAGGGATAACGGATGCCATATCCCAATTTTGGTGGGGCGATGACGATGACCACAAAAGGATTCATTGGAAGGCTTGGTGGAAGATGTGTATTCAAAGAATAGAGGAGGTATGGGTTTGAGAGATATTGAAGCTTTTAATATAGCACTTTTTGGCAAAAACAAGTCCTGGAGGCTATTATTAGAACCAGACTCGTTATGTGCTAGAGTGTTGAGGGCTAGATATTACCCGGATGGTAGATTGTTGAATGCAAAGCAAAAAGAGTGGAAGTTCTTTCACATGGCAAAGTATTCTTGCAGTGTCCGGAATGTTTTAAAAAAGGTTGTATCCGGAGAGTAGGGGATGGGACACAAATCAAAATATGGGAAGACAATTGGATCCCATCAAGCCACAACATGAAGGTGATGACACCACGTGGAAATAACCCCTTCTTTGGAGTGCATGAGCTAATTGATCCATTATCTTGGTGGGTGGGATGTTGATCTAGTGAAGTCGTTGTTTTGGGAGATTGATGTTTGATAGGGATCCTACAGATACCCCTGAGACACGGGAGAGAGGATGTGGTTGCATGGCAGCACACCAAGAATGGCTTCTTTTCTGTGGGATCGGCCTACCATCTTCAATGGATGCATAAGTTTGGTGCTAATATTAGTAATGATCAAGCGGGAGGGATCGGGGATGACCAAGTATGGACTCAACTCGAAGTTCTGAGGTCCCCGCAAAGTCAAAATTTTCGGTTGGAGAGTGCTTAACTGAAACAGAACCTTCCAAATTACGGGGCCCACATGTACTAATTATCGGTTTAACAACCTTTAATAGTCGCACATGTGCACCTATAATCCGAAAAAGTTCTATTAACTTTTCCAACCGGGATCCGTTACGAGGTCATTGCAAAGATTACAACAGTTTCATATATAATCCAAGTAAAAACATTGGAAGGTTTATATATTACAATAATTTTACAACCATTTATTTAAAACGAGTTTTACAAGATAAAAGTAGGAGTAGCGGAAAGTTTAATACACAAGCGACACTACTAGACCCTGCCCACGGGTCTCACTTTTTACTCATCATCACTTTCTTCCCGATGAATCGTCATGCAAAGACGGAAGTGTGCAGACATGACTTCCTCGGTCCCGCAACATGGGTCAACAAACCCTGAGTACGGGAGTACTCAACAAGACTTACCCGACTAAAGAAAAATAGGAGGAGACTCAGGAATGCTGGTCTAATAGGAATCAAGGTAAGGCTTTTAGCAAGAATCAAGGACTCTTTTAGCAGAAAAGCTTACTAAAGGTAAATCCTTACTTTCAACATTTTATTTTCAAGTAAGTTTCTCACCTATTCTAGGTGATCTTACACTATAGCATACACTTGTAGAAGTTCCATCACTTATTCCATCTCTTCTTTGTTCCATAATTAAACTACGATGTAAGTGGGAAACCAAGTCTCCATATCCGAGAAGCACGGCGATTTCGAAATCGATTAACCAAATGGGGAGTTCTTTTCACACGACATATGTAGCACTTAAGCTTGCATATATCAACCCTTTCACGGATACTCAAAAGCGGAACGCAAGGCCCTACGCCACCCGAGAGTACCGTACACCTCCAATCCAGGACTTTAACCCACGAGGGTAACACGTACTCCCGCCATCTCTCCACTCCCAAAGGCGCGGTTTATGCGTTTCCTATTTGACACCCCCAAGATCGGGCTTACCGAGTATGTGTCCTGGAACTAGGGTCGATCGTGATGGGACGACACCCATGACAGACGTGCCATTGGTCCAACGACCTCGGGCGCGGTGCGTTCCATAGTCTTGGTGCACATTACTTACAACGCACAGTCCTTAATCGACAAGCCGGAAATACTACCGAGACTCCATTCTCAATGCAAATTACCCGTAGGTCTCAAATTCAAAACCATATCCCAAAGTATGGTTCCATAATATATCATCCTTCCTCAACAAATGCCTCTTCGGCTATATAAAGGACTTGTCACATTTTGACTCAAAAGTCTAACTAATATAGCGAGGGCTAAGCGTTCTAGCATTTTACCAAAAACGGCTATCAAGGTAGGTATTGAAATAACAAGGAATGGTAATGCATCAATTAGGGGTTGTCACTCAACTCCTATCACCTAATGCAAAGCATAAAGCAAAGGTGATAAAAAAGCTTTGTAAAACACAAGGAATTGTTTAAATGAACCGGGGCTTGCCTTGATCGGTGAAGAAGCTTGATTCGGACGACGGATCTCGATACTCGGAACCGAATCAACGAGAAAAGCCCTCTTCGCCGACTTGATCAACAAATTCCACGATCCTCTTCGCTCACTATACCTAAAGAATAGTGCATGCTTAATATGATGCCATGCATATAAACATGAGGTGCAAAGGTGCATGAAAAGATAAACAACTCGAGTACAACTTTCCTTCACGATAAAGTTGCAACCCAACAAAACCAACTTGTTGGACTATCCCTCTGAGATATCATCACCATTGCCTACGGAGTTCTCAAGGACCATCTGACAGTGGTGTGGTGTAGGGTTCACAAAACAACCCGAAAACTACCCAAAACTCTAATTTTTGAAAACATAAAATCATTTATTTTACATATGAAATGATAGGTCATGAAATAATAAAATTTTTAACTTTCTCAAAACAAGCTCAAAAATTTTGTACAGGTAGGTTATGTCCTAAAACAGTACCAAAATAAATTTCATGATTTTTGGATAAATAAAATAATTATTAAAAAATCAAGGAAGATGCATTTTCAATTAAAATTTGTATTTTTAAATCATGCCAAAAGTATTCAAAATTCAAGTTTCAAATTTTTCATGGATAAACATACTCATGGGAAGGCTACACAAAAATTTTCAAAATTTTTGAGCTAGAATTTGAATTTATACAAAATTTACAAAATCAGACACTATTCAAAATAAAGAAATTGAATAAAACATTTTATAAAAGAAAAAGGGTTCTGGGTTGATTTTCGGCCTGTTACTGTGCACAGCCCGTCACTGTTCATGGCCCAGTACTGTGTACCGTGGGCCGATTTTATTTTTATTTTGGCCCATAAAAGGATTTGGCCCACCACTGTTCATATTGGGCCGGCCCAGTGAAACAGTGCTCGGCCTGCTACTGTTCCTGTGCCAGTGCGCGTGCTCACCGGCGGCGGTGCGCGCGTCCACCGCGCGCGGCGGCGCGGCCGTGTTCCGGCGCCGGCGTGGGTCTAAAAAGGAAACGGAGGGTAGGAGGGCGGCCAGAAGCTCACCGCGGTGCTGGGACGGGGCTCGATTGCGGCGGGGCTAGGCCGGAGGTGGGTCGGCGACGAGAGCAGCGGCGGCGGCGGCGACGGCAACGACGTTCCGGCACGTCGGGGCTCCGACTGCGAAACCGACGAGTTCTTCATGACCACGATGTCGAGGCAAAGCGATAACACTAGCTGGTTGGGCTCAAAGCTCACCGGAATCGACTGACGACGGCAAGGTCGAGCGTGGCGGCGATCCGACCGGCGGCGAGGAAGAAACGGCGGCGAGGGCGACTCCGGCGATGAGAGGCTGTCGGTCTAGGCTCAAAGGGAGCGTGGGCGAGTTACGGTGCTGCTGGCAAGCTGGCTAGGTGAGGGATGGTCCGACGGCGATGAACGACGGCGGCGGGTGACGGTGGTTCCGGCGGCGGCGGTTTCCGAAAAAGAGGAAAACGGCGACGTTGACGGCCTATTTATAGGAGGGAGGGGTCGGACGGGGTGGCTAGGGAGGTCGCGAAGCTCCTCGCGGGCGCGGACGCTGGAAGGCGCGGCGGTGGACGGCGGCGCGACCCTCAACGCCGGCGGTGGCAGAGGAGGATTGGCCGGGTTACTGTTCATCCCCCAAAACAAACCCTAGCTTCAAACTTTTCAAATTACTCCCAAATTTTGAACTAAACTCAAAAATTTCCAAAAAGTAACCCCCTTAAATTTTTAAGATCTACAACTTTCAAAATTGGACCATTTTCAAAATCTGCCTAGAAATATGACTTTTTGAAATGCAGTTCAAAATTTTGAAATTTGAATTCAAAATTACTTTTTAAAATCATGTAACAACTTGAAAAACTTTGTACATGACTTTTGTTCCTCTCAACAAGATCTACAAACTAACTTTTTGAAAGTTTTCTCAAATTTTGCTTAAATTTTGAAATATTGAAAAGGGGGCAATTAGGGGGTTTGGATAAAATTCAAAATTACTTTAAAATTTTGAACTAAACTTTAAAAACTCAAAATACCAACTTTGTTTAGTTTTGAAAACTCTACAAAAAATGCTTTAATAACCATACCCAAATTCTTAATGGATTTTGAATAAAATAAAAGGGGACAAAAAGGGGACAAACTAGGGTTTGAGATCTAGGGTTTTCCGACAAGGGGGGATTTTTCGGAATCGATTTCTCGCGCGTCTTTTTCGACCCGACATTACAACCAAACATATAATAAACTTATTTTAGTTCAATGCAACACATGGTGGGCTAACATGGATGCTTTACATTGATCATGATGACATGTCGGGTTTTAGTGGAGAATAACACCGGGGTGTTTCTGACTACATGGCCTAATTCCATGCAAAGGGGTCCTAGCAAACCGGCATATCGAGAATTCTAGCAGTTGTCCAGCCTGTCGGTTAAGTTGCGAGGACATCAAGCATGTTTTGTTCACCGCAACCGAGCAAAGGAAATATGGAGCTTATTGGGTGTTTTGAGGATAATATTAATTGGGGGCTTTGTCTATACACCAATCGGGGTCTATTATAATGGTCGACATGATCATGGTGTCTAAACAAGTAGAGGAATTAAATAAGATTGGTTTTCTTTGAATTGATCTTGACAAGGGAGGGTGGTACATTTGGTGGGAGCGTCGAAAAGTTCGTTCATGGGGAGCTGTTCAAAATCCGACAAGAGCGGCATTGTCAATAGCAACTCGTCAACAAACTATCGTGGTCGACAAAAAAAAAAAATGTTTGAACGGTAAGAAGCAAAAAGGATGGAAGAGACCTCCGGAAGGTGAGTTCTTTGTTAAATGTTGATGCAAGTTATAAAATTGAAACGGCGGTGGGAGCGATTATAAGAGATCACACTGGGGCGTTTTGTCGGTGCAAAGGTCAACTATTTTGAGCATATGGCGGATGCGACCACGCCAGAGAAGTTTGTGCTCTCAGGGATGGATTGTTGCCGCACAATTAATGGGGTGTAATCGCATCAAGATTCAATCAGATTGTGCAGAAGTAGTTGAGACAATGAGTCAAGGTGGTTATTCAAAGAACAATCGGTTCTCCAATATATGATGAATGCAATTTGTTATGGTTAGATTTTGTTTCTATTTCAATTGAACATTGTAAACCGTGAAGCAAATGTAGTTGCTCATGAGTTAGCTAGAGAGGCTTTGAAGGAAAAACTTTCTTGTAATTGGGTCGATGAACCCCTAGGTTCATACTAGGAGCTCTGGTGAACGATGTAACTGTGTTTCCAAATGAATAAAGTGCGCCAGATGGCTTCCCAAAAAAAAAAAAAAAAAAAACCATGGCCTGTAAGCAGTCTCTGCACATGAACCAAGGAGATGGAGAAGCGAGCTATGCCCGTAACTCGAGTATTCAGGTATGCTTTCGAAACCATACTTTCTTATTCTACATCAGCATTGCTTTCATTTTTCTGTGCATCTTGAATTATAATGAGGCCTTTTTCTCTAAAAAAATTATAATGAGGCCTGATATGGAAGAAGGGGAGAAAAAACCTAGGGTCCCCCATTGAGAACTAAATGACTTGTTGAAATAACATCCCCATGGATTGCTCGCCCTATAAAAAGTCTAAGATCCCAAGGAGATTTGAGTTTCCAAACTAGCCCTGGAAGTGACAAAGGGAAACAAGAAATTAAACAGTAGTTAAATGACTTTTTGTCACAAGATGATTTGGGTCTTTCCTCCTTTCTCATTGGTACTAGTGGTGCTGCAGCAGAATTGGCTGATGTATATTTAAATTGAGCTCTTCAAATATCTGAACAAAGCCTTGTTTACAATGTAGAGTGCTGCGCAGAAGTGGATGAAGCCTGTTGTAGAGGAGGCTGTCACTGACTTGATGAAGAAATTTACCAATACCAGCCGCAGCATGGTGATAGCTGATCTGGGCTGCTCTTCTGGTCCCAACGCCGTAGCGCTTGCCTCAATGGCTGTAGATGCTATTTTTAGCCACCATGGGCTTGACAAGCAGGTCCCACTGGAGCTCTGCGTACTCCTGAACGATCTTCCAGACAATGACTTCAGCGATGTTGCAAAGCGCTTGGTTGCATTCCAAAAGGATGCTGCAAGTTTCGGCCCTGTTTTGACTGGTATTGTACCTGGTTCATTCTACAAGAGGCTCTTTATCAGTGGCTCCTTGCATCTAGTTCTTGCATCGAACAGTGTGAATTGGCTGTCAGAGGTAGGCCTGTCCTGTCCATTCGCTTCATCTGTTCCTGTAGTTTTTTTTACATTTGCAGTAACTAACAGGCACCTGAAGATCTAAGAAAGAAAGGGATCCCCATGTACGATTCTGATGAGGTTCTCCGGCGAGCAAGGCGCCCGCTAGTGCTCGAGGCTTATGCTCGGCAGTTCAGGAAGGATTTCACGCTGTTCTTGAACTTGAGGGCTCAAGAGCTAACCCCTGGGGGCAGATGGTGATTTCCTTACCAGGCCACAGTTCCAGTGACAGTACATGGCAGTCAAATCTATTAGGCGATAGTACAGCTTTTATGCTAAACGACATGGCATCAAGGGTATGTTTACTTTAACTAGCAGCTGCTCACCTTGTTCATTTGATCTATGGGCCCGGTTTATAAGCCATGGTACAATGTTTTTCTCTCAAAACAAAACATCTGATTCATTTGTAGGGTGTCATCGACAGAGAAAAGCTAGACTCGTTCTACATACCCATACCCTTCTGATAAGGAGTTAAGAGAAATCATCCAAGACGAGAGTTCCTTCATGATCAACAAGATAATTGCCCGTGATGTCATTAGTGACATGGACAACAAAAGCTCCTTCACCCCAAAGACGCTAGCTCTCGCAACTAGAGCTGTGTTCGAACCAATAATCGTGCAGCACTTCGGGTCGGAGGGACAAGTTGTGGAAGAGTTTGAGAGAACCGCCGAGTGGTACGTGAGTGCATACAGGCCGCAGGTTGCTGCTCCGGGCATGATTACCCTATGTGTGTCTCTCAAAAGGTGTAATGGGTGCTTTCTGTCTAATGATTTGGCCTTTGGGTGTCAGCAGACAATTTGCACACACACAAAAATAAACATTTTGTTTGTGTTTATGGGAAATATGTTCTTATTCATCTCTTCACTAGCATATATATACGGCTCAAGCCTTTACAACCGACATCCAAAAAAGAAAATAACAGTTCTCTGTTCTACTTGTACCTCAGGGTAGAGCGGTGAAGCCGGTGATAAGCGTCCATGCCACAGGCAACTGCTTCAGTGGACGTTCATGCAAGCATAGATGCATGTGGCCAATGGCCTGAAACAGAAACACATGCAAACATTTGATTAAATGGTCAACGAACACATAATGCATTCTAGCATTTTGAATGCACATTTGGTAGACGAGGAATCGCACACCATGCAGCATTGGATACCATAACTTGTATTGGCGCTCCTTTCACTTTGACATCTAGGTCATATTAACCGTACAATATACAACATGTGACAGAATGCATGTTTTGTTGTCAAGACTCAAAAGTGGATGCTCCACGGTCTAGCTCTTAAGCTATGATTCTATGAACAAGCTATTTACAACAGAGATGTATGTTGACAATTTGCCTAATCTTCATCTTTATCTCCAATAACATGCGTTGTTGATTCCAGCAATCCAGATTGTGTCTGATAATGTGGAATGCTTCGATATCAATAGTAGGAAAAAAAAAATAACTAGGGTGGTAATGGGCATTGCCAACTAGGGTCTCCCTCTTTTCCATATAGCCTTTGCAGTCGGCATGACTGCTCTTTATCAGCTTATATGTTGAGGGACGATCCCGTGCCACCATGGAAAAGTTATCATGGTACATCTGCATGCCTTCAACCATCAACTGCCAAATAAGAGCACCACCTCCTGCCTGCAGCTTTTTTGCTGAATTGTATAGTTTATCATAAACAACTTTTAAAAGAATGTCTCCATCAACTGTGCTGTTAGCTTCCGCATGTTGGAGGTAACCTACTTCTGAAAACAGGACAGGTTTTCTCAAGGCGTATTCACTGTCATTCAAGTGTGAATCAACCCAGACAGAAAGGTACTTGACTTTTTCTTCCATACTTGCCTTTGGTAGCCTGTAAAAAAGATGCATGAATGACATGGTACAATTAAAATTATTCAGCAAGGAAAATGGAATGATACAGACCAGCTATCAGGATAAGCGTGAACCGGCGAAATCAATATCTTTGACAGCTGAGTTCTGTATGAAGTCAGAGCAGAGTGAAGCTGCCCAGTCTCCAGGATTTACACCCAGCCTCTCACCTCTCCCAGGGCCATAAAATCCTTCGGTACCAACTGTAATGAGATGCTTTGTGTCCAAATTCTTAATATATGCTGCCATTTCTTCTATCCAAGCCTGTAAATAAACTCCTGGTTTATTAGATATAAGAAAATTAATGTCATATATGCCCACTTTCTTTAGAAGAGAAGGGTTCTTCAAATAGTACATTACCTGAATATGAGGACCTGATGAATTGGACACACATCTAGGCTCATTCATGAGTTCCCAAGCAAATATAGCAGGTTCATCACAATATTTGATTCCACTGTAAGAGTTTCTTCTGGTTAATATTGCCTGTCAATAACAATAATGCAACTTGTGAAGAAATAAATGATTTTTTTTTTTTTTTTTTTTTGCCAGAATGGTGAAACGACTAAAAGCTGTATCAACATGTTAGATTGAAGAAAATGCAATCTTCTTAAATTGGTAATGAAGCAAAGTTGTTTTTACAGTGGATAGTATAAAGCAATACTAAAACACAACATGCCAAACATGAGGATATGGAAAAGGGTTAATAAAACAAATATAACATTTTAAGGTGTTAACCTGGATGATTCCTATTTAAAGAAGAGGATCCAACGTGTATGCATCTAGGGGTAGCAATTCATTAATAGATGTATCACAGCACTGGTCTTGCACAATTAAGATAGGGCTAGATGCGTAAGAGAATGTGAGGAAGCTATCTTAGCATATTTAACTGGACCCTCTATGCTGTTCACTGCAATGATTTTTGCAACTTGCTCTAAGCCAAGAAACCCTCCATTGACAGCATTTTAATGCAGGCCACAACTCAGGCTCTACTAAACCAGTGCTGAAAAGGTGAGCAAGTCAGATGCTCTCATCTAATAAGCTATTGAGTTGAGTGTCAATATTAAAAAATACTTTGCATTTGTTTACCCAGAGCAACAATTTTCTCATATGAAACACATTTGTTTGATATTAAATCCTGTTGCTGACCAATATGATAAGAATCATGACTTCCAGCAAACATCAGTATCGGATAATAGAAACTACAACTCACTGCAATACCTGTCAGTCTGAAAATATCATCTTAAATTCTTAATATTGACATTTTATGCAAACATGTTTTGGTTAAACTTTGTTATATTGCATAAACCCGTTAACAAAGTAAACCAATAAAAAATGCAGTGAATCTAACCATGCTAGCTAGCAAAAAAAAAAAGTTATGTGCATACATGACGATTACCTTTACATACTCCATGTAGTAACCTTTAATAGTTGGGTGAGAGAAAAAAGAATCTGTAGAATTCGTCACATTAGCACCAGCTGCTTGTGCCCACTGAATATACTGAGCCTTCCCACCAAAGTTATCAAGATTGTTGACAAGGCATAGAATCAATCTAACATGATTTCTTCGGGCCTCATATATCACATAATCCAGCATCTACAAATAAAAAGGTATACACGTCACAGAGCCCTAAATCCATTCAAAAAGAAAGGGACGGTCTACAAATTATACCTAGCCAGGATGAAAAACTAAGCATACATATTTAAATCTAAAGTTCAGTCATTTTTTTTTTTTTTTTTTTTTTTATTGGCGTATTTATTTATTTTGGGGGGGGGGGAGAGAGACAGGTAATCTAATTTTAGAACCCAAAAAAAACAAATTGTACTTCAAACAGTTCCTAAATGTAGTTGATATTTTTAGATTTAGCCCCATTGTGCAAGTATTTTGAAACTTCAACTCATTCTTGATCAAGGAAATATAAACTGAACGATTCCTCAAATGACTGTAAGATAGTGATATTGCTCAAGTACTGTAACTATTAATCCATCAATTTAAACATTCACCAATTATTGAAAATTATCACTTTAATATTTAGCATTTTTTTTCAAGGTAAAAATATTTAGCATTATTAAGACAGCATTTTTATTATATATTTGCATCCTTTACCCTAGTAACAAATAATGATATGCAAAGATATCCAGTGACTGAAATACCAACTCCACTAACTAATGTTTACTGATTTCCTCTTTGGTGCATAGCATAGTTGTTGAGATGTCGAAGAACAGGGATGTTGAAACTTACAAAAATTAATAAGTGCATTACAGATTGGGATAGTGCGCATTCAGAAGCAATGCAAACTACTTTTAAAAGTATTAGGTGCTTTTCTTCGAAGTTATTGTGGTTCTTTCCATCGCACAAAATTATGCCAATAAGATTCATACAATCACCAAAAAACAATGTAGCCCAATGGATGAAACGGTTATCTGATCTGTTGGTAACTGATTGAATTTGTAAGATACGTTACCAAAAAAAAAAAAGGCTAGTCCAATCAGCGTATGCGTGTCATGATCATGGTACCAAAGCATTCCTGTAATTCACAATGTTCTCATGGTGACATAAGCCCATCGAGTAGCATCATCCATGTGCTTATACATGTACTTGTTTGGCTGTTTCTTAGCTACATTTCGATGTAACGTATGGTATGCTTTTTGGGGCAGGGGAATCGCTACAGGACATTCGTCAGTTATATTCAGAAGGAATGACAAAAAAATCGCGCCGTCCAAATCGCAATAGCTTTTGTAGGGGAAGAGAAGGGAACGAAGACGGAGCAATCCGGACCTGGAAAACCGGCTCGCTGAACCGGCCTGGGGAGATCTGCAGCGCGTCGGGGCCACCATCGCTGAACGCCCATGTGCGGCAGACCGTGAGCCCCATGCGGCGGCCGCGGCGCAGCATCTCGGCGGACCACGCCGGGGACCGGGCCGAGAGGAGCCAGTACGAGTTCCAGCCGTTGACGTAGACCGGCGCGCCCGTGACGGCGTCAACGAAGTGGGTGCCGGCGCGGCCCACGAAGGACATCCGCGGCTGCAGCCACGGCATGGGGAGCTTGAACCCACCGGGGCCGCCGCCGCCGCCGGCGGGGGGGCCGCGGCCTGGGAGCCAGTTCAGGTAGGCAAGGGCCAGGAGGGAGGATGACGCCCAGGAGGCTGTACATGCGCGTCCCCTCGCCCTCCACATTGCTCGTCCGCCGCCAACACCAACGCGGCGCAGTTGGACGTCGAGATTTTGCGGTGTTTTGGCCGCGTTTTCGCGTGGTTCCGGGGCCCTTGCGTTGCGGCCGCCTCAGGGGAGAGAGACACTGGCAAAACGAGTCCACTAGCTGAGCTGTTCAGAGCTTCGGAGGCGTCGGTGACTGATCTGGGCTCGTGGCAGCTGGCGGAGACGGACGATCCGGATCATTCCTGGGCGGCGGCACGAGCCCCAATGTTTTCTCTTCCAACGAATAACATCGGTTGACTTAATAACCGCAGAAACCATTAGCCGAATAGCTCGTTCTTCTCTACGAGACACTCTCAAAATTAAAATTTCCTATTCGCCCTAGGCAAATCGAAGGGTCACCAGCCTCGTTGGCGCCGCCGATGTGGGTGGAGGAGCGTCCCGGCAGAGGTCGCCGATAGGGGAGAAGGTGCTGAGAAAGAGACATGGGCAGCGGGTGGCACGATCTTTTTTTTGTAGGTGGTGGGAGAGGGAGAGATGCGAGAGAAAGAGACATGAGCCTTCAAACCGGCCTTTTTCCCTTTCTCCCTCTTAATGATCACTCATCTTTTTTTTTGTTTTATTTTAAGTATTTGTAAATGATTATTCATAATGCCTGAAAACACCTAAAGCGCTATTTCGAGCATAAGCGCCTAGAATCCGTCTAGGGCCTAGCGAAACAGGGCTATTCGGTATGTACTTGAATTTTTCTCCCTAAATGGCACTACCACACAGTGACGGAGTTGGGGGCTTGAGCCTGGGCGCCCTAGTGTTGGATCCATCCCTGCTACCACACCTATTTCCTTCCCTAACCATCCATTCCGAGACACTCTCGAAATCCAAATTTCTTACTTAGCACTTCATTGAAATTTTTCTCCATAAATGACAGTACCACCTATTTAGTTCTTGGACGTCCATTTTGGTGATGTCGTTGTTGAATAAAAAAAGTATGTGTATCATGGATGTGAATAAGAAAAGAATTTCAGATAATATCATGAACATAATTGAGGTAAAACATGGTTTTGTCGAGGGTGCGTCTTTATAACAACCGGTTAGCTTCTAAAACAACCGTCTGTTTTAGCCAACACTTACATCGCCATACTACTATATTTACACCACCGTACTACTATATCTACACTGATTTACTATATCTACACTGATTTTTCTAGTGTAATTTTTTAGATGGAGTGATGTAATTAGGAGATAATTAGGCGCACACACATAGGAGCCGCTAGAGGCTGGCCTGGGGCTGTAGGGGGCGGCGGCGGTGGCTGGCCGGCATGGGGCACCACTAGAGGCCAACCTCGGCGTAGGGCCGTCTTGGGA
This sequence comes from Hyparrhenia diplandra, assembly GCA_015847255.1. Classification (NCBI taxonomy): domain Eukaryota; kingdom Viridiplantae; phylum Streptophyta; class Magnoliopsida; order Poales; family Poaceae; genus Hyparrhenia; species Hyparrhenia diplandra. The sequence continues at coordinate 140,617 of JADLZK010005498.1, forward strand.
GGCGGGGCATCACCGAAGGGCCTTTGTGGGCAACAGCAGGGGCTGCGGAGGGCCTCTCGGGGTGGCAGCGGTCGGGGGACGGAAGGGCGCTCGAGGATGGGGGCGGCGGGGTGTGGTCTGGTCACTGAGCTCGAGCCTCAGGAGTGCGGTTGTTTTGAAGCTTCAAAACAACCGGTTAACCATTAGCTTTTTTGTTTGACAAAAGAACATTTTTCATCCTCCAACTCACATTGAAGTTCGATTTTAAACCTTCAGCTATGAAACCGGCTAACAAACATCTTCCAACTGTCAAAATAGGAGAGACGCTGAAATTTTATAGTATTTTATCTAGCAAATTTTAATATCTTCAAATTAAAAAATAAACTCAAAAGTGTAGAGTTGTACTCCATAGAACTGTAACAAAGAGGTTCAAATAGATCGGGTACAACAGAACTGTGAGTTGTTCTTCTTTCTTAACTTTCTTCTTCTACTCTTTTTTTAGGAAGTTTGCTGGTATAACGAAGCCGTCATCTTGACTCCAATCACTACTGCTGCTCCACCTTCCTTGTACGCTTCCACCGTCCAGGCGTCCACCCCAAATCAACCATGATTCGTCTCTGTCCCTCCTCCTCCTCCTCCTCCCTCCTCACCGCTGCGGCGGCAGCGGCGGCGCCCGCCAGCGGCGCCGACGAGGCACACGTCTCCGTCGCGGTCGCGGAGAAGGGCCTGGCCTTCGCCAAGGACGTGCTTATCGGCGAGGCCGTGCGGTCGCTGACCCCGCTCCGCCTCCCCGGTGTGGAGAAGGCCGTCCGTGTGCCCTTCCTCGGCGGCGTCCGCGTCGCCGCCTCCAACATCACGCTCTTCCACCTAGACGTCGGGGACAACTCCACCATCTTCCCCGGGGACTCGGGCCTTCTCGTCGTCGCCTCCGGCATCACCGCCAACATCAGTATGCACTGGAGCTACCGCTACGATTCGTGGTTGTTTCCCATAGAGATCGCCGACAGCGGAACTGCCTCGATCCTGGTAATTGGGAGGGGTGGGGGGTGTCCATAGCTGTTGCTGATTGTTCTTTTTTTTTTTTTTGTGTGAATTATACTTAGATTTGTTGTTGTATACCCGTAGTTCTACTACTTCAAACGTTGTGTATAGTTGGCTGTGATGGTATGCGTATGCCTACTATCACCACCGTTCTAGCCCATGCGTCACATTATTTATGCCACCAAATACAAGTCACCCCTGTTCTATTCTTATTGGAATTTACCCAAACGGCTGGGAAGGAGGGCTACCAAATACAAATGTTCAGTCTATTCTTCACTAGGGGTGGGTATATAGTTACCTTTTATAGTTATATTTACATATTTACAAATGCAAATGTTGACTTGTGCTACTGTTTGAACGAAGGGACAATTTTGTCTTTATAGAAATCTGAGCATATAGAGTTAACATGTGTGGATATACTCTCTTGGTGAAGTTTCTTTGCAACAAATTCTAACAGTGGTCTTGTGAACCTCTTAAGAACATCTTGACTAAATTGTGGCTTTAGGAAGACAGATATCTTCTTAGATCCTTTATTAGTTCAATCCCAATTAATGGGACACAGAAAGTCACAAAAAAATAAAATAAATAATGAGGCATTAGAACATTTCGTCAGTTTATATTAGTGTACATTGGATAGGAATGACATCATCTAGTTTACATGCTTCTATCAAATTAGTGTGGTTGCCTTTCTTCCATGGATCTTCACTAGTTTTAATATTTAGTTAACTTGTAGTTTCCCTTATTTCTGTCAAGAATAGTCTTCTTATAAGGTAGCAACACAAATGATACATGTCATGTCCTGTTTGAAGTTAGAATGGTGGATCATGCTGCAAATCTTCCAGTATTTGTTTTTTTTTTTTTTTTTTTTGAGATATCTATCATCAATCAGTTCTAGATATGCTTGTGTGCTTCAACAAAAAAAAAATTGGTGGACTAAGTAAATAAATATTTGAATACTCATCAACTCATGGTATAAAACAATTCTGGTTATCAATATTTCTAGGTCTTAATTTGGCTGGTTACTTTTGAATACTATTAGTTTGGCTGCCTATGATGACATAGTACCTACTGGACATGGGTAACTTGTCAGTTCTAGTCTATTATGGCTATTACAATCTTTATTTACCCCTTATTCGCACTTCTTGTTTGATCCTTCCATTGGGAAAAAATAATTCTTTTGTATTCCAGCAACAACTCTTGATGCATAATTTTCTTCTTTATTGAGGATGTATCTAGCTATGACTTATGCGACACTGTTTTAGTATGCCTACTGCTCTACCTTTTAAGTTTTGACATGTTTTATTATGCTTACTGAGAGGAAGAAACTATCCTTCTATATTTGTAAGGTTCAAGGAATGGAAGTTGGAATAACCATGGTTATAAAGAACAACAATGGGAGTTTGGCTCTGTCTGCTTCGCAGTGTGGTTGTTATGTGAAGGACCTAGTGATATCCCTGGATGGTGGAGCATCTTGGTTTTATCAAGGGTATGTTTTCCATTTGCAACTTTGTAGATGAATTTATGCACTGCCTCTTTTTAAAAACATCAAGGTAAAATCATATTAATGTCTGAGGATTGAGTATTTTAGTGTATTGTTTTGGCCGAAAAAAAGCAGGGGATGCCCCCACTGTTAGTATTCTGAAAGTGATCTCTCCTTTTTTTACTAAAAATACTTTACTTATCTTTTGCTGCAATACATGGTTGTTTTGATGGTTTTACTTACATTCAAGTGAGATCTGCATGTTTCCAATTATCTTTCCAATGCTCAAGCTCCTGGACAAAAATTATGATATTTGCTGTATTATTTTTGCATTTTATTGTATTGATTTCACTATTCTTTAAATTCAGTAAACGTGTCATATTAACTAAACTGAGGGTAATATATCGAGTAAAGATAATCTATTCTATTGAGGGTTTATGTTTAAGTTTTTAGCCCTTTCCTTGGATGCTTACACTTAAATGTCATCTGCAAAGAGATGATATTGGTGTTATTTATTTATATAACATACGCATGTAAAAACATATATAGTTTAACCAGAGTTCCCTGGAATTTATATAGTTGGACTGGAACACATCAAGAAGCAAAAGTTCATACTTAATCCACTATGTTGTATTGTCTACTTGTCTGAAGGTTTATAAATGCTTTTGAAGATCATATTAAAGCTGCAGTTGAGAAGGCAATACCTGAAAATATCATTGAAGGTGCTGGCAAACTGGACTCCTTTATGCAAGGACTACCCAGGACCATCAGTCTGGATGACGTTGCTGCCTTCAACATGACTTTTGTTAATGATCCACGCTATGGCAATTCTTCAATTGAGTTTGATATCAATGGGTTGATTACTTCAGCAGTTGCTAAGACAACCAATCTGCAGAAGCATCCACAGCTTTCTTTGGCTTGTGGTGGTGCATCAAAAATGCTTTTTGCTTTCACTTGATGAAGATGTTTTAAATTCAGCACTAGAAGTTCATTTTAAGGTAAGAAAGAGCAACATTATATAGCACACCATTTTGCTTCTACTAGAATGTTCCATGTTGCATTCTACGATTATATTGACTGAAATTTACATGAGCACATTTTTGGCTTCAGGCTGGTTCAATGCATTGGCTTGTTGACAAAGTCCCTGATCAATCTCTACTGAACACAGCTAATTGGAAATTTATCATTCCTCGTTTATACTGGAATTACCCAAATGATGATATGCTGCTAAATATTTCAATGGCTTCATCCCCGGTGATAAGGGTTACATCAGAAAAAATTGAAGCTACCATCAACGCAGATATGGTAATTGATGTTATAGATGGCAAGGAGATAGTTCCAGTTGCATGCATCTCAGTGGTAAGAGCCATCAAATGCTAAAATCAGTATACAATGTTTTTAACCATTGCTCCAAGAGAGACAATAAAGAAAAAAAATCATTAATACATACTTTTAAAAGATCGTATTAATTTCATCCTATTTTTGTTACTTCTTTTAACCAATCTCTTTGTTATTTAGTTACCATATATTTGTGTTGTGTCTTCTGTTGTGTTTAATCATATATTTCCTTGCAGATTGTCAGTGCTTCAGGTGTTGTGGATTCATCAGGCAATAAAGTATATGGTAGAGTTGGATTAGATAATTTCTCTCTTGCATTGAAGTGGAGTAAAATTGGGAACTTCCATATGTCTTTGATTCAGGTAGTCAATCTCAGCAATCTTTTTGCAATTTTTTTTCCCTTTTGTTTATTTGACTTTTTCTAGGGTCCTGATTGTTGTAGTCATCAGAAGATTATTGTCAAAGAATGATTTGTTCTAATAATGTTTGGTTTGCTGAGATGATCACAACAAAATGTTACCTTTTCATTTCAGGGAGTGATTCGTGTTTTCCTGAACACAGTATGCATGTATTTAAATGCCTTAAATGTTACCTTTTCATTTAAACTGAACACCGTCCCGCCTTGGGAATGGATTCATCTTGCCCGTGGTTCATGGTTTCACACTTCAAGACGTCTACGTTTTAACCTCTGCTCAGCAGCTGACGCTTTGTTCTGATATCACCTTCAACGCAAGCAGCTTGGCGAGTTTATCACTTATGTGATACAGGGAAGTGTGTGTCGGGGCCGCAAAGCAGGCCTTGCACATTTCATGTTATAGCGTTGAAGTACAACACTTGCACATATGTGTACATTATTGTACATAACATACTACATGACATCTGGTTATAGATGTTATCCACGTTCAATTCTACCAATTCATGAATGATGTACAGTACTCCCTCCATTCTAAATTACAAATCGCTTTAACTTTTTTTGGTTCATCTATTTTGCTATGTATCTAGACATATTATTATATATAGATGCATAGCAACGTGAGTGTAATAAAAAAATCAAAGTGACATTGTAATTTAATTAATCAAAGTTACAAAGAACAGCACAAAATCCTTCACAGCTCTGGAATGGAGACCGGATAAGATGAACAGCTTATATTGATCCTTTTGAAACCAGGAAGGAATAAAGGAATCGTAAAGAAAAAAAAAATGTGGAGGAATTTAATTGAAAGGAAAAAAATGATTGCATTAAAAACCCACCGGACAGGAAAAGTTTATCCATATTTTAAATGAAATGAAAGTGAGGTTTGAGTTTCATGCTTTAATTTGAGTAAAGTGTGGGGCAGTCCTCAAATTTGTCATAGAACAAAATCAGCTCCATCAATTTTAAAACTGTAGATCAGGGTACATAAACCCGTCAAATGTTCAGTATTTCACTGTAAATCGTATCAGAACTTCAAAGGCTGAAGTGGTTCATTTGAAATTCTAAAAACTTTGCCTTCTCAAATTTCGAGGGAGGTGACTGGTCACTTGTGACATCAGTTTACCTGATGGTGATGGCTGACGCTCGGCTGCTAACCAGAAAAACACCTGACTAAGCAAGGCTCCCCTCGTTAACCGTTATTCTACAGTTCCCTGTCTCGGACTTTCGGCGTCGCTGCGGGCCTGCTGCTGCCTTCGATCGATCCCAAACTCCATCTCCATCACCACCTACCGATCTCTTGCAACGCCAAGCAAGCTTTCCAAACTCCCGCCTCAGTTCTGGAACCTTCTAAAACCCCTCGCCCGTTCTTGCTCTCCCCCCTCCTCCGGGTTGGGCCTCCACCTTCACCGCCCGCGCCGCGCGATGGGGATCGGGCGGAAGCGGCGGCGCGGGGACGGGGAGCTGGGCCGGGTGGCGGAGATCGTGATGGTGCTGGCGACCGCAGGGAAGGCGCGGGGAGGCTGGGCCCCGACGGCGGCGGAGAACGCACTCGCGGCTGAGGCGCGGAGAGCGCTGGCCGCCGCGGTGATGGGGAGGTGGAGCTGCGGGCCGGGGAGCTGTTCCCGCGTGAGGTGGTGCGCGCGCTCGTCGAGGACCTTGGGCTCACCCGCGCCAGGGATCCTGCGGCCTTCGGGTATCGCCCGCTCAAGTCCTCTATCGCGGATAGGGTCCTCCTCACCAAGCGTAAGGTTTGGCGCTGACACCTCTTCTCTCATCGTTTGTAGTTCAGCGCTCCTTCCCTTTCCCTGTGTATCCTTGATTGACTCGGATTTTCGGATAGTTAGCCTCACCTTGTACAATGCTGGATATGCGGTGATGAATTGCTAATGACTGCTGGTTTGCCTCAATAATGCATTACAGTGAAAGCAGTAAGCGCTGCCACACTGAGGCCATGATTCTGTTATTTAGCCCAGCTCGAACCGTATCTGATTCGATGCAATGAGTTGGAACAACAACTAGTTTTATTATTATTACCTCTATTCCAAATTATAAGTCGTTTTGGCTTTTCTAGATACTTTTCTTTTACTATGTATCTAGACATAGTGTATAACTAGGTACATAGCAAAAGAAATGTATCTAGAAAAGCCAAAACGTCTAATAATTTGGAACAGAGGGAGTACTATCTAATGATGGCAATGCCATATAGTGACACAGTATAGGGTCATTGATTTGATGCACACTAGTGATATGCAGGGCCTTTCTTTCAGGAGACTAAATTATTTTCATTTAATGTGCATTGTATGCTAAACCAAGAAGAGCAAGCCATGTGTAATTCACTGACTGAAGGCTAGATCTAGTATTTGATACCAAGTACGATTCTACACGTCGTGAGCATCAAGGCTACAAATGGAAACATTTACAAAGCTTTTGAACAAAAAATGGATAATTGGATGTATTTTTTCTCTGGATATGCTTTTGAATGTTTTGAATTTTGGGTTTCCATTTGATTCCCTTATTTGTTATGATAAATGTCCGAGTATAATCTCTCATCGCAGTAGTTCAAACACACTAATCTGTTAACATAGTTAAATTGTACCGTCATTGGCTCAGAGCATTCCATACAAGTTTGATGCTCCTTTACTGATCTTTTATTCTCCTTCCTTATTCATCCCCTTAAGTAGATGGAAGGGAAGGATGCTTTCGCCCCTTCAACTACTGTCTCTAAAATGACATCCTCAAGTGCAAAAAATGGATTCCAGCATGGAGCTTCTAAGGTTACCACTGGATCACCCAAGAATCTGTCAACCCCGATGATATCCCAAGTTGTCTCGAAGCAGCCCTTGTTAAATGGAACACTAGCATGGGCATCTTCTGTAAAATCACCTAGTGATGCTTCTGCTGTTTCATTGCCAACAGGCTCTGCAGGCGTCAAAAAGCAAATTGTTCTTAATGGTTCAGATTCCACACAAAATCGAGGTACTCAAATGTTTTAACATCCCACTATCCATGCTATAAGGGATCTCTTCATAAGATGGGTCTATGTATCGTAGTTGTATAGATCCACTTTCAATTTGGCTGACACGAATGAGTAGTTATGAAGGTGGATATGTTCATAGAAACAAAATGCAAAATCCTGACATAAGAGACAAACAAACAAAATAGTGAAAATGGCAAGAGGCCCTATCTGCAGTGAATCTTTTATTTACCTTCATTTTTAAGCTTAAACTTTCAGTAGAAGGTTGAGAGAATACATGTATAATGATTTCTCAGATTTTAGGTCATTTTGTGTTGGCTTGTTGGGAAAAAAAAATTATTATAGCTGCATATAGTTCCTGTTTGGACTTGATATGTCCCCATATAAAAATGGCCATGCACTGAGATAAATATGTTTCTTTGGAAGCTGTTACGGTTCTCCTAGAAATAGCTCCTTGCACTGGTACATCACAACATCATGCAAATTGGCATGTCGTGTAGCTCTGTAATCTTTACTAGTCATGTATATTTTGCCATATGAAAACATTTAGATAATGCACAATGCTATAGGAGAACAGCTTCCTTCTGTGCTGTATGAAAGTACATGATACAGAAGTCAGAGTCATAAACATACTGAGTACATATAACATACTCCTAGTAGGAGTGCAAAATTTTTACCCATGTTTATTGGTCTGTAGAGAAAGAGAGATATCCTGATTGCATGATTGGTTTTCAGAATCCAATGTATGAATAAGTTAGACAAACAGTTACATTTGTTTTTTACAACGTGTGCCTTCCAATCTCGAATGGTGAACCTTTGTTCGCACAGCATTCATATTTTAAAATCAATGTCACCCCTTCCTTGTGTCCTAAATGTTAGGTTGCAAATTTATTTTAGAATGATTACAGTACCATTGCTATTTAGGCCCTGTTTGGCAGGGCTCTTGGAGCGGCTTCAGCTCTGGCTTCTCGAAGCACTGCCAAGCGGGTGAAGAAAAAACGACTCTACTGCAGAAGCCATCCGGGCCGGAGCACCTTCTCTATTGTGCGGACGAAGCCAGTAAAGGTGACTTCACACGGCTCCTTGCCTCTGCACACGTGTTTACCAAAATGTCCGCCCCTGCATCGTAGTTCTCTCCCTCGTCGGCTCCTCTCGTTTCTGCGAGGATGATGACGCTCATGATCTTGCGAAGGAGGCTAGAAGGAGCGCCCAGCCTCCCTATGTCGATCTGGCAACGCGTCGCCCAACAGCTCATGACCTCCGCCCGGCCACCTGGACCAGGCGCCCCTCTCCGTGGCGCCTCCAAGAGCTCGTGGCCCAGAGCTCTGCTTGCTGGATGAAGCCTCCACGGCCCAAGTACCAGCGCAAGTGTACCCACGAGCAGCGACGCGCCGGCGCCCACTTTGTGGCGCTGGTAGTTGAGGAACAGAGGAGAGGGAGTACTGCTGGCCGTATGGACCTCGGCCCAAACGGTGTTTGATTTGCACATTTCTTTTTAATTAAAAAATTCTTCAAATATGGTTTAATTTAATTATGATCAATATTATGATTATTTGGTGCAAGATGATTCGATCCATCTCTAGCTCAAACTTGGGTGCCTATTTTCTTCTTAATGTAAACAGCATAGTTACTCCTAGGTTGGTCACATTTTCTCTCTTAATGCAATGATACACATTGTATTCAACAAAAAAACTATTGTACGTGAAAATATGTATTCACCCCTAGGCATTACTGCATATTTCAAATTTGAATGCAAGACTTATTATTTTGATTCTGCTATATTAATATAGCTACTAGAATAATGCTTTTGGTCCCAAGCAAGTTAGAGTAGGCTAGATACCCAACAAGTGCCACAAAACCAAGTTAAAATAAAGGATAGTAGTAAAATAAATTAGTAATTAGCAGTGAAAGATTTTGAATCTTCTGTATCTGAAATTATTTTCTCTATGACAACTATAGGTGCAGAAGCTATTGTAGAGTCAAATAAATCAGGTCATCATACTACCAGTTTGAATCATAGTTCCTCACGGAGTTCCTGTCAAGCGGAGAAATCTGTGGACAAAAAGGGACCTGCTGTTCACCCGGTGACATCAAATGCTGTTATGGGGTATCAAGATCCTAAGAGGGACTTATCTACTCAAAGACAGTCAATCTTCTCCAATCACAAGGCAGTAGCAAAAAATGTTGAACAGATTCTGCGCCGACCTGCTAATCACTGTAACTGGACTGTGCCTTCAACTGAGTATATGAATACTAGACTGGACTGTCAGATATGTAAAGTTGCTATCATGAATATGGAAAGTTTGCTTGTTTGCGATGGCTGTGAGAGGGGCATGCACATAAAGTGCCTTCAGTATTATGGGAATCAAGTCCTGCCAGAAACTGAGTGGCATTGTCCAACATGTGTGGTCCATTGTAAGGACAAACCCCTCCCTCCAAAATATGGCAAGGTTATAAGAACTATAGTTGCACCAAAGACTTGTATGATTAGTGGTGCACAGCCTTCTCATGTAGCAGCAGAAAACCCAACTGAAGCGGGTGATTGTAGTTGTAGTAGTAAAAATCTAGCAGGAAATGGAAGTGTCATCAATCAAAACACCAACAACGTTGGCAGCCTTGTGTGCAAGAGTGGTACATTGACTTTAGATGCTGGTTCAAAATCACCATCAATCTCTGGTGCTGAACCTCAAAAGGAAAATGTTAAACACGTGGAAACCTCATCTGGAGAAAAGGAAGGAAATAGCATCCCTTGTGGTGGCATACCTACAGAAACTGCAACATTATACAATGGAGATGGAGATCAAAATACTAGAGCATCAACATATGGTTCTGGCAATCTGTCAGGGGGGTCTCATATGCATATCAAGAACAATTCTGCAAATCCAGTAAATTATTCCAATCTGCAGTCTACAGAACTTTCTGGCTTGAAACATACAGACCATTCTTTCATTATTTCTTCTATAGAGACTTGTGAGAGCACCAGAACACCTTACCAACATCCAAGCAGAAATGTACAGTTTCCTAGCACTAGAACATCAACTGATGAAATGCATCAAGCAGATGGTGTCACTAATGATGGGATAGGAAAACCACATAAACACAAAATTGTGGCAGATGATGCCATCTCAGACCATGACAATGCTCATCCGGTGACTTCAAATGGACACACGTATTCTGAGCGTGAAATTGTAGGGGATTGCAAGGATAGACATGTAGGTTGCAGCACAGCCAGTATTGTGGATTGGGTTGGGGATGGCCTCAAATCTATTGACAATAAGACTTATTATAAATCTTGTAACATTGATGGCATAATATACAGTCTTCATGATCATATTTTGATAGCCACTGAAGGTAACAAGTCCAGTCCATGTAAGCTGCAGGTACGTTTGCTTTCTTCTTGCTCACTTAATTACTTTGCACTGCATGTGTCATTATATTGAAACTTGAAAGGCTATCGTTTCCCTCTGAGTTTATGCCAACCATTATTTGTAGTAGAGTGTGTGGTACTATACTCTTTCTTCAAACACAGGCAGAATTGCTAATCGTCTTACCTCTTTACAGTCGCTGTTGGAAGAGCATGACTCTGTTTCTATGCTTGCTTATAGTAGAGTGTGTGGTAATATATTCTTTCTGAAACACAGGCAGTATTATTAATTGTGTTTCCCATTTTACAGTCACTATGGGAAGAACATGACTCTGGCTCTAGACTGGCTATGGTCAATCCTTATTTCTTAGGCTCCGATATTCCACAATCTATTAGCAAGCCATGGGTTGAAGAGGATGAGGTGAGACAACTAACTATTGTGATGAAGCTGGAAACAATTGGAATGTTTGCTTTTCATAAGATGAGGATCATGGAATCTCACCTGTGTTAATATTTCTTTTAGATGACATAAGCAACCTATATAATATTGTACAGATACACAATTATTAAATCATCAAGAAATCAATTTACCAATCATAATGTAGAGTTTTTGTTCTCGATGCTACGAAAATCAACTGTCAATTAGCTAGATCTGAGCTTTCTCATGTTTCTCCGGAGGATAGATCCTGTAGTGATAGTTCATAAATGTTAATGTAGTAACTTTCTGGGTTGCTTATTCCTGGTGTCTTCTTGAAGGTATATGGTTCAAACGATGAAAGAACTGTATTAGTTTCTACTATTTGTGGCCCTTGTGAGGTACTTCATGCTGACAAGTTTAGAGAAGAGACCAAGAGAAGATGTCAGTTAGACAGTTCAGCTTGTTTGCACCCAACTTTCTTTTGCAGGTCTGTTTCTTATCCTTTAATATTTTCTATTACCTTACTTAGCGAACATTGTATCTGTTTGCAGAATTGGTTGACCGACTCCCCTCAAAAAAAAAAAAAAAAAAAAAAAAAAATTGGTTGACCGACCCAAAACCATTTTGTTTTTAATAAATGTACTCGTTTTACAATGAAGAACATGTGTAGCACTAGAAATAGGTCATGTTACTGCTGGTTTGGTTCGTTTTGGTAGTTAGAATTTTCTCCGATGGCCAGTCTCACATTGATATAGCAACGGCATATACAGGGATTGTAATTGAAAATTTAACCAAGGGCGTATCCCTGCTAATTAATGACTCAATACAAATTTGTGGATGGTTGAGTTTGGTTTATTCCTCCCTCTGACACTGGCTTAATTCGTAACTTTCTATTTTATCTTTTGCCCTTGAAGAAGAGAGTTGAACAAGAACAACATCCAAACATCAACTTTTTTTATATTATTTTTCGATGTGGAACATTGGTCCAGGCAATGGTGCTATAGCACAATGAGTTAGGCCTGGCTGAGTATGTCACCGTTAGTTGAAATGTTAACTTCATAAGGTGGCAAGATTGAGTTTTTAGGGCTGGATCTAATATAAGAGCAGCTTTAGCTTCCTTTTCTCATTAATTAATAATTGGTTAGGTATGTCAAGCCTATCTTTCTTCGTCATTGACATATCTCCCTCTACCCTATGTCTGCCCCGCTCATGTGATGTTGCTGCTGCTCGAGCTCGGTTGAGGGAGTTCATCAGAGAGGGTGACAAGCGGTTGCTCTAGTTTGGGTGAGCAGAGCACATTTGAGGGGAGCGAGATCGAAGGCAGCCACCACCGCTTTTGACGGCGCCACGAGGAGATGGGTGGGAGTGGGGCTGGTGGAAGGCTTTTGCGAGGAAGACAGGGACGGTCGGCTCCGCCAGTGTGGATAGGGCAACTGAGCAGCGCAGGTGAGATGGCGACGGACGACTGTGCGAGGGATACAGGAGAAGCTGAAAAAGCTCCCTCACGCCGGCTTCTGGCTTCTCCGAGGCCCACGTTGAAGGAAGAAAAGCACATAGGAAATAAGCTCATGAGAATCTTTCCATTTGGCCACAAAGCACTTCCCTTTTAAGTTAAGCTGCCCAAGAAGCAGATCCAAATAGGACCAAAAAACGTGAAGCTTGCCGCTCCAACCTCATAGATATCACCTGTGATCCCTCAATCTCCCACGAATTCCCCAACCGATAATTCTTACAAAAGTTTGCGATTAGTATAATTTTTAACTACTGGCTTTGAAAAGGTTGACTTTTTGATTTTTATTTTGCAGGTGGAACTATGATGAATCCACAGACAGTCTGTATAAAGATTACAATGTTGGCAATTAAGTGGGTTTCTGACATGTTTTAAAGAATAAATCTAGTTATTTTTAATTGCAAACCAAGGCATTAGGATGACTAGCTCAAATCAGGTTTGTGCTATGCTACCTTGATTGTGTTCATTCAAGCAGTTATCCTAATTATCCTAACCTGGGGGCGGTAAATTTGCTATGCTACCTTGATTGTGTTCATTCAAGCAGTCAGACTATTTTATTACTAATAGTATCCATTAATAAAGTAAATAATTCCATTCGGACCTGAGAGCAGTAAATAATTACATTCGCTCGGTGTCACACCCCTGGCCGCCGGCAAGGATCGCCTTCGCTGTGACAACAAACACAGATGGTAATCGAATCACGGAGGCGACACCAGAGCAAGCTCTCTGGATTAGCCTGTTCAGATTAACTGAATTCGAAAGCAAGTTGCCAGGACACGCTACCGATCCGGTACTCGTACCCCTTTACAACGCCTGACATATGGGGTCCACCTGTCATACACATAACAAACACGACTCAAATGAAAATACGCCACAGCTAAAGTGAAGACGTCTTCTTCCTCCTTGGTCTTGATCATCACTTTAGCGGTGTCCGCCGCGACATTTCCCCGCTGAGCAGTTGCTTGCCCCCAAGCTGGTGCATCCGGAAAGCGCTCCTTGAGCACATGGTAGTCCGCCCAGGTAGTCATCGACGATGGTAGCGTAGTCCACTTCACCTTGACTTGTAGGATGGCAGTATTCCCCTTCTTGACCAGGCGTTGATCGATAACCTCTTACGGCACCGCCCATGGCGGCCCTCGGATCGATCGTCAGCGGTAAAGAGTCGAACACCGAGGTGAAATCTGCAACAAACGGTTTAAGCTGCGAGACATGGAATACATCATGGATTAGAGACCCTTCTGGCAATTCCAAACGATATGCCACCTTCCCAATGCGCTCCAGCACTTTGTATGGGCCATAATATTTGAATGCCAGCTTTGAATACGGACGATTTGCAACTGAGGACTGCGTGTATGGTTGTAGTTTCAGTAAAGCTTGATCACCCACTGCAAACTGGTAATCAGTCCTGAGACGATCAACCATCACTTTCATTCTGTTTTGAGCTCGGCTAAGATTGTTTCAAAGCTTCCATATGCAAAAGCTCTGTCTTCAATCATTGTCACCACATTTGCAGGGGTTGTATCAGGAATATCTGGCAACAGGCCTAAGTTTGCCTCATAACCAAAAAGAGCATGGAATGGAGAGCAACCCAAGGAAGAGTGCAAAGCGGTGTTATACGAGCTCGGCCGGGGATAACCATGACTTCCATGACTTAGGAGCATCTTGGACTGCACATCGAGATACATTTCGAGACACCGATTCACTCTCGGTCTCGTCCATCCATCGATTGAGGATGATATCTTTGTCTTGAAATGCAGATCCACCTTGTTCAGCTTCCAGAAATGTTTCCAAAAGTTGCTTTGGAAAACAATGTCTCTGTCTGAAATGACCTTCTTTGGCAAACCATGTAATTTGACAATGTTGTCTAGGAATGCTTGAGCAACGGTTTGTGCTTGTGTAGGGATGCTTCAAGGGAATGAAATGAGCATATTTTGTTAATATGTCAACCACTACCATAATAACACTGAACCCCTCTGATTTTGGCAGACCATCAATGAAATCCATAGTCAATTCCTGCCAGATGCCCTCAAGTGTAGGCAAAGGTTGTAGTAATCCTAGGGGGTGTTTGTTGGAGTGTTTGGACTGTTGACAGATGGCACACTGCTTGACAAAGTTATCCACATCTTGTTTCATTCCTTTCCAAGCAAAACTGTGCTTCAACCGATGATAGGTCGCTGCAACACCTGAGTGGCCCCCAATTGCACTAGAATGACAGGCAGTTATAAGTTTGGTTTGGAGAGCAGAGTTGTGACCTATCCACACTCTGTTGTTGTCTAAGACAATCATATCAGAGGATAGTGTATGACCCTGACAGTACCAGTTTAGCTGAGGTATCATCCTGGTAGTCAGCAGCTGATCTCCATTAGCCAAATGGACATGCCTAGGAGGTGCAGCTATTGTAGGCAGATTCAATGTTTGGACCAGCTGAGAGCTAATAAAGCTATGTGAGCTCCCACTATCAATGAGTATAAGCATGACCTTGTCCTGTATTCTAGCTTTGAGCTTCATACAGTCATTAGTGTCACAGCCAGAAAGAGCATTAATAGATAAATGTCCAAATTCTTCTTGTAATACATCTTCAGTTTCTAGTTGATTCAACACATCATCTGACAATTCTCTGTCTAAGTCATTCACCATAAGAGCATTATTTTTAGGCTTAGTACGCTTGGAACAACTCCAGCCTATGTTGACTGGAAGACTTTCTTGAGTCGTCTCAACATAGCCGGTCCCAAGCCCGGGTAAAGGAGGAGGGTTGCGTTAGGTTTGGCGAACCAGCGTAAAAACCAGCCACTCTAATGGATATGAAACCCATAAGAAATTCGTGGGGGGCGTAACCCTCTTAGCGACGACGCTACATCGGAACCCGGGTGTGGTGTCAAATGGGCAAGGGCCGGGTCGCCATCCCCTTAGTGGCGCGTCGTATCGTGATCCGGGTACGATGAACAGTGAGCAAGGGTCGGGTCGTCGCAACCTTAGTGGCGCGCTACCTTTCTACGTTCTTTTGTACTGTTTCATATGGGTTTCATCTCTAGCCTACCCTAACTAGCTTGGGACTAAAGGCTATGTTGTTGTTGTTGTTGTTGTCTTAGTACGCTTGGAACAAACCTCTAATTCTCTGTCTAAGTCATTCACCATAAGAGCATTATTTTTAGGCTTAGTACGCTTGGAACAAACCTCTTGATGGCCTGGAACAAATTTTTCTCCACAACTAAAACACGGTCCATTGGCTCTCCTGTAATCTCTGAGTTGCCTGTCTTTCCACAGTAGACCAGAGGACGCTGCAGGTTTGTTGTCAGTCTTGACTGTTTGGGGTGGCTGATGCTTAACCATTGCTTTGTTGAATCTGGCCTTGCTTCTCTCAATGACTCCTTGCTGGATCTTAGCAATGAGAGATGCTTTAAGAACCGTTGGAGGCATCTGTGGTTCTACTACAGTTCTCTGATGTCCTCTCTTAAACCTCGAATGTATTGCTGGGTAAAGAAGAGATCATCATACTGAGAGTTGTGCATCGCACTGATGATCTTAAAGCCCGGTATTGTTGTGTATATACCGCGCCACCCCGCATTGTTTACATTCCAAAGAAATCATCATTGAGCACAATGCGAAAGTATCTGAGCCAAACTCCTCCTGAATCACAGAGCAGAAGTGGGACCAATTCCTAAAGGTATGATTCTGCTTGTATGCTTGGTACCATCTGGCTGCATTTCCCTCAAAATGTATATGGGCAGCTGTCACCCACATGCCATCAGGAATTTGATATAACTTAAAGTAGCCTTCACAATTGTCCTGCCAAATTTTGGGATCTGTGCCATCAAACTTCGGAAACAGCATTTTTGGTAGAGTATGATATGGAAGCTCATCTTCCCTGTCAATTCTGGGCCTTCTAGGTCTATGTTGAAACCTTCTGTGTCTGTGTGACTCAGGTTTGGACTCCTCTTTCTTCTTGGCAAAGACATTTTCCATTTCTGCATCATCATATATTGCTGATTTAGAAGAGCTACTCTGATAGGGCTTCTCGCCTTCAAAATTTCTCAAGGTCGGTTGAGCAACTGCTGCTCCATTAGCTTTAACCTGTTGAGATATGAGATTCTGGGCTTTTGTGTATTCATCCATAGTTGCATCTCGAACCATCTGTTGCTTGATCTGGTTCTGGACTTGTCCCAATGTCATTTACTCTTTCTACGAGAATATCAAACTGTTCCAGCACTTGATCCATGAATTTTTTATCATCATCTGATGTCCTGGACATGTTGTCCAGAATGATTTTGGTCTGAATCGATGGTTTCGTTGATGGAGCCAGACTGACTGTAACAAAACCAACACTGAGCAAGCAATCGGTTTAGCCTAAGCCTCCCCACACCTTGGTCCTTGCCTGCCCAAAACACCGCCGCCTGAGATTCAGGCTGAACCTTGGAATTTCACGTGAGAACACTGCCTCACAACCTGTGTTCAGGACAATCTCTCGCCGTCACCACCGCTCACGAACACACGAACCTGGGATCACCGCTGCGGCCCGGAATTTTTACGAAAACTTGTTCCGCAACCCTTACCGCGAGATCACCAATTAGCAGAGCAAATCCGAAGGAAGGAAGGAAGGATACTAGGATCACGTTGTGGCTCCGGAATTTTACGTGAGAACGCGCCCCACAACCCTTGCACGAGATCAACTAGAACGAGAGAAACACCGCCGCCCTAACGCCAAATCGTCCCGAACGCGTTCGGTGGGACGGATTTATGGTATCTCGAGCTAGACATGCGCGGATTGCTCGGGACCGCACGCCCTGCCGGTAACCCTACCGGAGCCGTTTGGAAACGTCGTTGACGGAACTCAACAATCGATGAAGCGGTAAAACACCGATGCGGACAATATGTCGAAAACGACGAGCTTTGCTCCACTACCAACGGATAATCGCAAAAAAAGACGAACTCGAAACTCCCCAATGGCGAGCGAGGGAAGACGATAGCACAAATCGGGGATGGGTGGGTAGTGGTAGATGTGTCACCTGAATTCGTCGGAGTAGGAGCGGAACCGATAGCCCGACCGACGCCATCTGCGAGCTCGATGAACTCCAGCGTGACGCCCGGGCGCCGAATCCGATACCAAGTGTCACACCCACGGCGCCGGCGAGGATCGCCTTCGGCGTGAGCACAAACACGGATGGTAATCGAATCACGGAGGCGACACGAGCAAGCTCTCGGATTAGCTTTGTTCGGATTAATGAATTCGAAAGCAAGTCGCCAGGACACGCTACCGATCCGGGTACTCGTACCCCTTTACAATGCTGACATATGGGGTCCACCCGTCATACACATAACAAACACGACTCAAATGAAAATACACCACAGCTAAAGTGAAGACGTCTTCTTCCTCCTTGGTCTTGATCATCACTCAGCAGTGTCCGCGCGACACTCGGACTTTTTATTACCAATAGTATCATTGTGTTAAGTAAATAATTCCATCTGGATCTGTGAACGGTAAATTTGACTGCGATAATAATCGGCGTATCTTCAGTTAGTTTTCTATGACTCATATCTTTTTGCTAAAAAAAATAATTGTGTCCTAATGTGCGAGTGGTAAATTTGCATGTGATTTCTCATAAAGACAGATGTGATTTCTGAAAAGAGGCAGTTCTCATTAAATTGTCAAAAAATACATGAATGCAGCAAAATGATCACTAGTTTTGGTTTAGTCTGATGTACACAAGCCAAAGAAACCACACCTTGCAAAAATATTGTACAGGAAGTGCGCAAATATATAAACTGCAAACTGGAACAGAGATCTGTGGACCTCTCCTGGCACAAAGTAACAGTAAAAAAAAGTTTCATGTTAGGTTAACTGAAAACAGGACAGCCAAGATCGAAAAAAAGTTCCATGTTGCCAAGGTTGCACAGTGGGGAACTGGGGACAGTGATGGCAGGAGGGGGCTGAAAGGACTGTTGCGCCTCCACGACTGCCTTCTCCGGGTTGAAGTTATCGTTGTCCCTATCTCCCGTGTCGGCGCCATCGCTGACTGCACAGAGCCGAGAATCATGCTAGCACAAATCAACCAATGGAGAGAGAACTGAATATTGAGATAAGAGAAAAATTGAACCCAGCGCAGCCGGTTCCCGCATCACTGCGCCTCGCTGTCGCCGACTTGCAATGTTAAATTTGATTATGTTCTTGATTTGAATAGCAACTTTTACCTGCTGTTTGGGGAAAATTTCATTTTTCACTTGTATTAGTTTGATGACTATTACATGTGACCTTGTCATGAAATTAATTTCATTTTATGTTCTTGATTTGAATAGCAATTTTCAATTATTTTCTTGAACTCATGAAATAGTCGCAGCTGTAGTCATCAGACTATTGCATGTGACCTCCATGTATTAGTACCTTGTGCTCAGCGATTGAATACTTGCCAGACTTAATATTATACTATTGCATGTGACCTCCATGCGCGTTTCAAAGATCCTTGTCAGGGCAGTGGAACCGTGGCGGCACCTTCCTAGTAGTATTGTTATAACCTAATAATCCATCCGATTCCGACTCCCCACCTGTCCATCGATTCCATCGTCGTCATCAATAAATAGAGACAGAATATCTGACCGGCCGCCACCGTACCTCAGCTCACGTACCTCCGATCCGCCCACCGCCATCCGAAACCGAAACTCCTAGTAGATCTATACACGCATAAGCTTATATGGAGCAGCTACCTGATGACATGCTCGCCGATGTCCTGGGCCGCCTGCCGCCCAGCAGCCTAGCTGCGTCACGCTGCGTCCGCAAGCGCTGGTGCTCCATCATCGACGCCCGGCGCCTCCTCCGTGCCGACCTCCTCCCTCTCCGCCTCGACGCCTTCTTCTGCATCGCCCTCGACATCATCGAGCGGATGACCTATTTCTTCGCACGCCCTCGACGGCGCGCCGAATCCCGGGCAGCCGCCTCGATTTCATGCACGAAGGAGATAACTCCACTCTGGAAGTGGAGGATCACTGCAATGGTCTGCTCTTGGTGAGTGAGGATGGCATTATGGTGGTCAACCCTGCCACACGGCAATGGGCCAACTTACCTACCGCCCCAGAACCATCCATTTGTGACATGCTTGGTGGGGTCAGGGTCTGGGATCAGGATCAGGATCAGGAGAACGACGACCACCACCACGACCTGTTGTATTCAAGCTTTTACCTTGTGTACGATCCCATGGCGGAGTCGCCGCAGCACTTCGAGGTATTTATTATCCCCTTACTTGGCCATGATCTGGCCCGCAATCGTGAAAACATCACCATCGACCTTGACAAGCAACAATGGCCACCATCGACATTGAGAATCCACGTCTTCTCATCAAGGAGATGGAGGTGGGGAGGAGAGGTCCTGGGTACGCCAGGGGAGCCTGCGGGGACCATGGCCGATATGCTGCAATCGGATCGCTGGGACCGCAAGGCCGTATATTTCCGGGGAGCTCTCTACGTGCATTGTCAAAATGATTCTGTCATGAGGTACGGCCCTGTTCGTAGTTACTTTTCAAATTTTTCAAAGCAAAGTAACAGTGTTTTTCTCTCACAACAAATGAGCATCGATCTAAATTTCAGCTACTAGGCATCGTCGTTTCATCAACTATTACTGTTGTTATTGTTATTGTTATTGTTGTACAATTGCATGCACAATCTAGCGCTAAGTAAGCACACATGCTCATATATGTATTCATGCCTTTTGTATTATTAATTAATTGCAGGATAGCCTTGTCCAATGCCAATAAGTACCAAATGATGACATCTCCGTCAGCAGACGGTAAACTTGGTGTGGGTGCTACCTTTTATCTGGGAAAATCAGAGAAAGGGGTATACTGTGCTTTACTTTATTGGGTCGACTGCCCCAGTTTTTAGTCGACAGTTCCTTAAGGGCGTCTCAATGGTGACCAAACAGTTAGCTAGGAGGAATTCTATTGGCTATCAATGACACTTTACAAATAGTTAGCTAGATGAGGTATAAAAATAATATAAAAGTAACATGTTGATTGGCTATCGAGGAAAGAGACCAAATAGCTAGTGACTCTCAAATAGCTGGCGACTAATAAATATCTAATCTAGCCACGCTCTCCTAGAAACATCTCTCTCACATAACTCTCAACTATAGTGTTTATTTTTTCTTATTTAGATGCCTCATCTAGCTAGCGATTTGTAAAGTGACATTGATAGCCAATAGAATTGTTTCTAGCTAGCGATTTGGTAACCATTGGAGACGCCCTAAGGAAGAAGAAGAGGAAAATGATCACATTCGCATGGAGTGGGTGTTGAAGACTAACATCAGCCTTCCACCGCTGCTTGCAAATATACTGCTTCTTCCTGGCTTTGCTGATGATGAATGGAGGGTCATCCGTAACTATAATAACAAGGAGGAAGTATCACCTGCTGCTGCACATGGCGACGACGAGTTTGCTGATGATGATGATGAATGGGACTTTGACAATGATGACATTGTCCTCGATGAAGCCAAAGTTAATAAGTTAACTAAAGGAGACGGGCACTACCCTGTTGATTTCCTTGGATTTCATCCTTACAAAGAGATTGTCTTTTTTTCCGTACCATTCGGGACAATATCTTATAATTTGAATACCTCAAAGTATCAACAGTTGGGCGACTGCATATTTATACCAGTGGGCATGAGTACCTGTTTCCCATACACGCCATGCTGGATACGAGGATTATTTGAAAACAGTTGATAAAAGTGGCCTGCAGTATCAAATATATATAGTTAGACTCTATTTATTTGGAGCCAGCATAAGCATGTAAGGGATGTTAATTGACCCCTGGCACTTGCTTATAAGTATGCATGTAATAATCAGAGTGAACATACGTCTTCAACTTTATTTGTCTAATAGATTATCTTCGGATCATGCATATTTTGCTTTTCTTTTTGGAAATATCTCTATATGACTGCGTGCATATCGCACAAAGTTAAAGGCGCACTTAATTAGCTACGAGTTGGACACCTATTTAAAAATAAAAAGATGGACTATTAATTTTGTTTACTAATTGAATGCACGTTGTTTCTAGAGATATATGTGGCAAGGGGATGAGACATATGTGGCTGCTGCCAAGGCTTCAGCCAGTATGGTGGTGGCATGGAGACGTGGAGCAGCAAGGTGCGGATGGTGTTCTTGATGGTATGAAGTATGCGTTTAGCTTTTGCTATTTTGTTGGGAAGTGTAGGGGCAGGAGAGGCGTAAGTTGATATCGCCTTGAGAAGAAATTAGTGGTGGCACGGTTGAGGAACTCGGTGTCGTTATCAACGTAAAAACGCTTTGGGAGTGATGTTGAACTGTAAACGCAGTGAAGGCGATGAAATCAATAAGATGGTGATGAACCTCAGATTTGTGGCATAATGGAAAAGTCCAACGAAAATGAGAATAGTCATCAAGCAGCACATGATAATATTTTAAACCAGAATTGCTTAAAACGGGGATGTCAGACATCACATTGAAGTAACTCAAAGGTGTAGAAGTAGAACTAATGAATGGGAGCCAGATGTGTTTGTAAGTTGACATGCATGGCGAGAGAGACTGCGATTGCTTATTGCGAGAAGATGGCGGGCATGGTCTAAGTGCAGTGGGACACTGATGTCGAAGATGATGAAGCCATAGTGTGGCTGAGGTGGCAAGGTTGTAGGTGGGCGGTGGCATCGGGAGATGGTGTAGAATTCCTCGCCACTATTGCATTAAAGAAACACACGTCCTGTCTATAGGTCCTTAGTAGAAAATCCGAGAGCGTCGAATTCAATAGAACATGAATTGTCACGAGTAAATTGACGTACAAAAAGGAGATTGCACACTAGAGCAGGAGCCACAAGTACATTGTTAAGTTGGAAAGTAGTGTTTTCTACCGATAAGGTAGAAGTGCCACAACAGGAAATAGGAAGGTTACTGCCATTACCAACACTAATGAAGGAGTCGGACCGAGGGAGGCGGAAGAGCAGTATACCATCCGAGGGCGACAAGTGTGTAGAGCGCCTATGTTGAGGACCCCAAGGGTTGGAACCCTAGAGCGACGGACCGGTTTAGGGCAGCAACAAGTGCCACGACCCTTCCGCCGATTGTAATTATTGCCACCACCGCCACTTTGGTGCCCACGTCGGGTGCTTTGGCCACCACCAATGTCACTCAACCAGCCGCCGCTTGTCGGGTATCACAATTAGGGGTACCCAAAGCACAATAATACAAAAGAAGCTTAATCCTTAAAAAAAAAAATGAACAAACAAGAATCATCAACAAGGAATTCCCGAGGGTGAACAGGCCTATACACACAAACCCCTACGATTTGCCCAAGGCTGGCTCAACCGACCTGCAAGGATCTGTGGTTCGCCCGAGCTTGACTCGGGCCTCGGATAAACTTCCGATTCACGAGGCCGGCTCGGACAACACCCCTCGAAGCCTCCACCTCACCCAACCAATCCGACGGGGGATCATTGCACATTTAATGCGCCCGCACACCCACGAATCCCATTGTAGGCATAGAGCAATCATAGGGGACGACGAGACCGATGTCCAATCAACTTTTATCACCCATGGCGGCGTCATGGGGGTGATTACCAAGCTCTATTTCAACCACGAAATTGTGGCGGCATCGATATGCCCGATCACGACCTCTGCACTTTCAAGGCTCAAGCGGGGCATCTACAATTCCAACGAGGCCTCGGATCTCTACCTCCCTAGCTCGAGCAAGCTTCTAAAGCCCCAACCCATCCTCGGCTCTCTACCCGAGGTCAAAGCTACAAGGACCGTACCTCCCACGGGATAGCCACATCGCCTACGGAAGTGGACATCCTTCTCACGACACCCAAGGGCGTGAAGTACGAGAGGCCATTCCTCTACCACATCGCTACATGGGAACGCTACAAGGGCTCGGACACACCCTCTCCAATCACGTGGAAAGGCATCAGCGATGGTCTTCATCTTCTCGATGGCGTCAATGGAGAGATCACCCTTGAGTGGAATTCGTGACTCGGGGAAGACAACACGAGAGGTCTTGTTCATCGGAAGATGCCGGAGATCGTCGTCTATAGTTGACAGGTGGTCGATACGGTGCCTCGGCCAGGTCGAGGACATCACACCCGGCGGTGCTAAGAAACTAATTGCGACACATGAGTCCACAAGCGGGGCCATGTCGCATCAAGGGGGCACGCCTTCACGAGCCATTGACGTGCAAGAGGCCAAACTTACCGCGAGAGGGAGAGGAAGAATGACGACTAGCTTGTAAAATTAGGGACGCTTCAACTTGAGAGTGATCGACACATGAGATTTCATGGAGATGGTGGCGTAGGGGGGATGGAGAAGACTGCTAGTGCAGATCCGGAGGAGGCGCGAGTCGAGAGATGAGGGCAACAAAGGTGCCGTTGGAGAGGGTAGGAGCAATCATGGAGACTAGGGTGGGAGGAGGGCGTGACCTAGGTGGTGGCGCAGCAGTGGAAGGAAAGGTGGGTGAGTGGACCTAGCCTGGACTCGTGATACCATAAAAGTATAGGAATCACACAGCACGCCCAACGCAGGGGGTTGTTGAATATATATAGCACCTGATGGATACTATCCTAATATACATGATCCTGATGGATACTTTCCTAATACAAGCAGGCCTAATAGCTTTCCTAGACATTACAATGAGAAACCTTGACTGTTGTAGCAATAAGTCTACTTGACTGTTAGGAAGTTGCTATGGCTAGTAGCTTTCCTAGAGATTACGAAGAGAGACCTCGACTGCCTTGCAGCCGGTAATGACCTTGATTGCGTAGCAGTCCTCTGCAATTGCTTGCAAGCAGTAGTAATTGGTCCCTTCCTAGTAGAAGCAAGCCCAACGCGACCAGGACGTGAAGCAATCCCCAGCGAAGACGCAACGGTGCGCACCACCCGAGTTCTGTACGTATGGCACATCTGTTTACCTTACTCCAGCGTTTCAAAATTGAAGTGTTTTTTTTTCTGTGGTACAATTTACAAAACACGAAAGAGAAACAGAGCGGACACTGCATCAACCATCCATACCCAAAATACCATACCGGACCTCAAGAACATGCAAATGAATACAATGGGTTACGTAGCACAAAACTCTGAATAAAATAAATGAATTTGACAATTCCTGCAAGTGTCACTTCAAAACGCCCACACAGTTCGCTTATTATGTCCTAGATTTGTGTGGTAACCCCTGTCATGTATGTATGCAAACTGGCAATATATCCATGGATGGTATAGCAATCTTGTATATGTACAGATGATGTTTCTGACAAGAGCACGGTGATGCAAAAGAGCTAATGAGGTTCAGCAGAAGGGTTTGTCAGAAGATCCAGTGCACGTTTCAGGTGATCCACAGCAACAGATACGTCGTCGAATGCAAGAGCACCAACAGCAAATCTGGCTGCCTTGTGAGCCTCAGCAATCTTCTCAACTTCAGGCTGGTAACTGCTATCATATTTATACTGGCTAGCTGGTGGCGCAGCTAGAGGAGTAACTTGAGGTGAAGACTCAGCAGCTGAGTGGTAGTGTGTTGGGGCGGAGGAATTAGAGGCAGGATTGTATGATGTAGCTGCAGGGCCATCACTTGCAGGATAAAATGAAGATTGATGCGTCGGGACAGAAGGTGCCGTGCTATCATGGAAACTTGGATATGACTGGAAATTAGGGTAGTTGTATGGAGCAGCTGGGGCTTCAGTGGAGTAGTAGTTTTGAGAGGTGTGCTGAGGGTCAATTGTGTAGGGTGGGGGTTGGTATGCCTGAGTGTAAGCCGAAACATCTGGTTTATCATTGCTGTGAGGATTGTAGCCATCACTGGAAGGGTGATCTGTCCTGGTGTAAGGAGGTGGGGAATAATTGGAAGGTGGTTTTGTGGACCTCATTGGTTGGGTAATCTGTGCTTGTGTATGAGGGAGATGAATAATTAGGGGATGGTTTGTGAAAATCAGAAGAAGGGTAATCTGTTGCCTGGTACGAGGGAGAGGAATAAGATTGTGATGGAGAAGGATGCTGGGATTGTGAGGGTGGTGGGGGGTGAATACGGTAACTGGGTAGAGGGATGATCATTGAACTCTGTACTTTGGCGAGGGACATTATTTCCTGGCTGCACAGCAGAAAAGCTATCCCGCCTACTAAAATCCTGTGCAGAAAATGATATATAAAAAGATTAAAAAGCTGCTTTGTTCAACGAAGCAATGTAAAAAATATTGCAAATCACAAGTACTGAAGAGAAACTCGGAAATAACCATGTTGACAGGTCGAGGTGATGGTTCACTGCCCTGGTGTACACTGCTGAAGGAAGGACTTTGCCCCATATCCTGTTTACAATACCAAACAATACAAAAGTTGAGAACCAGTGAATGCCAAAATCGGCACAAAATACTGAAGCATAATCAGTGTTTACTATGCAGTTTAAGATCTTTTTCAAGCCTAATTAAATGATATATGGAAGCATTGAGGAAAGGTTGGAGGAAATCCTGACTGAATGTAAGTTACAACTACAGTTAAATAAACAAAAACATTCCTGCCTTGTGTCCGTTCATTTGGAACAGGTAAAGTAAAAGCAACAGAACTCTCCAGAATCTATGCTTACTTGAATTAAGAGTGCTAACAATACACATTTAGGCCTTGTTTGGATGTATTCGGTTTGGCATCAATCCACATGTGTTCGGGTTTAGTCATATAAAATTTTGTTAGCCATACAGGAAGCCAGAGAAGATGAAGCAAACCCTGAGTTGTTGGCCGCACAACGGAGAGAAATATGCTTTCTAAAATTGCTTGGACCCCACAAAAGCGACATTCATGCTGGAGATATCGAACTCTCCCCTCGGTTCGGCTTGCATGGATTTCTCAGTTCGCTCTAGGACTGGAGGTGCCGTAAGGAGGCGCCACCGCCCGCACAAAAGCGGACTTGCTGATCTGTCCTAGGTGTGCTTAGGGGAGTCAGGAGGAGGCGCCTGACCGCTGCTGCCGCCACGTCGACCCCATCACCCCTACAATGGAGTTCTTGTCAGTTTACGAAATCAGTCGTTAAGATAGAAAAATTAAGTTGTTAATGGAGATTTAATTCAATAAAGATCTCCTAGTTTGCTTAGGAGTAAGTCTTGATGGGACTACAAATAACGAGGATTATACCCAATTAAACTCAAATAATAGAAAGTGCAAAAGCTCCCAATTCACTTGCCCCCCTGCACTTACGCTGAAACCCTACACGCCGTAGCTGCTCCCACGGCTACCCTGTCGCCGCAACCCCGCCCGTTTTCAAGCCTCCACGGGTCGCCCCTTACACTTGGTATCCGGAGACTAGTCAATCTTCCACACCGTTGCAATGGCAACAATAGCACTTCGCCAAGGGGGTCACCACCAAACTAAAACGTCGAGAAGGATCGCTCTACGGACACGATCTTTGGCAAACAAACGGCCAAACAGATCGAAAGCAAGATGGCGACCAAAGTGGAGGAAATATGTTTTTAATTTTTGACAGTATACGAATCACAAGTTACGTTTTGGCAAAAATTTTTACCCATGTTTATTGGTCTGTAGAGAAAGAGAGATATCCTGATTGCATGATTGGTTTTCAGAATCCAATGTATGAATAAGTTAGACAAACAGTTACATTTGTTTTTACAACGTGTGCCTTCCAATCTCCGAATGGTGAACCTTTGTTCGCACAGCATTCATATTTTAAAATCAATGTCACCCCTTCCTTGTGTCCTAAATGTTAGGTTGCAAATTTATTTTAGAATGATTACAGTACCATTGCTATTTAGGCCCTGTTTGGCGGGGGCTCTTGGAGCGACTTCAGCTCTGGCTTCTCCGAAGCACTGCCAAACGGGTGAAGAAAAACGACTCTACTGCAGAAGCCATCCGGGCGGAGCACCTTCTCTATTGTGCGGACGAAGCCAGTAAAGGTGACTTCACACGGCTCCTTGCCTCTGCACACGTGTTTACCAAAATGTCCGCCCTGCATCGTAGTTCTCTCCCTCGTCGGCTCCTCTCGTTTTCTGCGAGGATGATGGCGCTCATGATCTTTGCGAAGGAGGCTAGAAGGAGCGCCCAGCCTCCCTATGTCGATCTGGCAACGCGTCGCCCAACAGCTCATGACCTCCGCCCGGCCACCTGGACCAGGCGCCCCTCTCCGTGGCGCCTCCAAGAGCTCGTGGCCCAGAGCTCTGCTTGCTGGATGAAGCCTCCACGGCCCAAGTACCAGCGCAAGTGTACCCACGAGCAGCGGACGCGCCCGGCGTCCACTTTGTGGCGCTGGTAGTTGAGGAACAGAGGAGAGGGAGTACTGCTGGCCGTATGGACCTCGGCCCAAACGGTGTTTGATTTGCACATTTCTTTTTAATTAAAAAATTCTTCAAATATGGTTTAATTTAATTATGATCAATATTATGATTATTTGGTGCAAGATGATTCGATCCATCTCTAGCTCAAACTTGGGTGCCTATTTTCTTCTTAATGTAAACAGCATAGTTACTCCTAGGTTGGTCACATTTTCTCTCTTAATGCAATGATACACATTGTATTCAACAAAAAAACTATTGTACGTGAAAATATGTATTCACCCCTAGGCATTACTGCATATTTCAAATTTGAATGCAAGACTTATTATTTTGATTCTGCTATATTAATATAGCTACTAGAATAATGCTTTTGGTCCCAAGCAAGTTAGAGTAGGCTAGATACCCAACAAGTGCCACAAAACCAAGTTAAAATAAAGGATAGTAGTAAAATAAATTAGTAATTAGCAGTGAAAGATTTTGAATCTTCTGTATCTGAAATTATTTTTCTCTATGACAACTATAGGTGCAGAAGCTATTGTAGAGTCAAATAAATCAGGTCATCATACTACCAGTTTGAATCATAGTTCCTCACGGAGTTCCTGTCAAGCGGAGAAATCTGTGGACAAAAAGGGACCTGCTGTTCACCCGGTGACATCAAATGCTGTTATGGGGTATCAAGATCCTAAGAGGGACTTATCTACTCAAAGACAGTCAATCTTCTCCAATCACAAGGCAGTAGCAAAAATGTTGAACAGATTCTGCGCCGACCTGCTAATCACTGTAACTGGACTGTGCCTTCAACTGAGTATATGAATACTAGACTGGACTGTCAGATATGTAAAGTTGCTATCATGAATATGGAAAGTTTGCTTGTTTGCGATGGCTGTGAGAGGGGCATGCACATAAAGTGCCTTCAGTATTATGGGAATCAAGTCCTGCCAGAAACTGAGTGGCATTGTCCAACATGTGTGGTCCATTGTAAGGACAAACCCCTCCCTCCAAAATATGGCAAGGTTATAAGAACTATAGTTGCACCAAAGACTTGTATGATTAGTGGTGCACAGCCTTCTCATGTAGCAGCAGAAAACCCAACTGAAGCGGGTGATTGTAGTTGTAGTAGTAAAAATCTAGCAGGAAATGGAAGTGTCATCAATCAAAACACCAACAACGTTGGCAGCCTTGTGTGCAAGAGTGGTACATTGACTTTAGATGCTGGTTCAAAATCACCATCAATCTCTGGTGCTGAACCTCAAAAGGAAAATGTTAAACACGTGGAAACCTCATCTGGAGAAAAGGAAGGAAATAGCATCCCTTGTGGTGGCATACCTACAGAAACTGCAACATTATACAATGGAGATGGAGATCAAAATACTAGAGCATCAACATATGGTTCTGGCAATCTGTCAGGGGGGTCTCATATGCATATCAAGAACAATTCTGCAAATCCAGTAAATTATTCCAATCTGCAGTCTACAGAACTTTCTGGCTTGAAACATACAGACCATTCTTTCATTATTTCTTCTATAGAGACTTGTGAGAGCACCAGAACACCTTACCAACATCCAAGCAGAAATGTACAGTTTCCTAGCACTAGAACATCAACTGATGAAATGCATCAAGCAGATGGTGTCACTAATGATGGGATAGGAAAACCACATAAACACAAAATTGTGGCAGATGATGCCATCTCAGACCATGACAATGCTCATCCGGTGACTTCAAATGGACACACGTATTCTGAGCGTGAAATTGTAGGGGATTGCAAGGATAGACATGTAGGTTGCAGCACAGCCCAGTATTGTGGATTGGGTTGGGGATGGCCTCAAATCTATTGACAATAAGACTTATTATAAATCTTGTAACATTGATGGCATAATATACAGTCTTCATGATCATATTTTGATAGCCACTGAAGGTAACAAGTCCAGTCCATGTAAGCTGCAGGTACGTTTGCTTTCTTCTTGCTCACTTAATTACTTTGCACTGCATGTGTCATTATATTGAAACTTGAAAGGCTATCGTTTCCCTCTGAGTTTATGCCAACCATTATTTGTAGTAGAGTGTGTGGTACTATACTCTTTCTTCAAACACAGGCAGAATTGCTAATCGTCTTACCTCTTTACAGTCGCTGTTGGAAGAGCATGACTCTGTTTCTATGCTTGCTTATAGTAGAGTGTGTGGTAATATATTCTTTCTGAAACACAGGCAGTATTATTAATTGTGTTTCCCATTTTACAGTCACTATGGGAAGAACATGACTCTGGCTCTAGACTGGCTATGGTCAATCCTTATTTCTTAGGCTCCGATATTCCACAATCTATTAGCAAGCCATGGGTTGAAGAGGATGAGGTGAGACAACTAACTATTGTGATGAAGCTGGAAACAATTGGAATGTTTGCTTTTTCATAAGATGAGGATCATGGAATCTCACCTGTGTTAATATTTCTTTTTAGATGACATAAGCAACCTATATAATATTGTACAGATACACAATTATTAAATCATCAAGAAATCAATTTACCAATCATAATGTAGAGTTTTTGTTCTCGATGCTACGAAAATCAACTGTCAATTAGCTAGATCTGAGCTTTCTCATGTTTCTCCGGAGGATAGATCCTGTAGTGATAGTTCATAAATGTTAATGTAGTAACTTTCTGGGTTGCTTATTCCTGGTGTCTTCTTGAAGGTATATGGTTCAAACGATGAAAAGAACTGTATTAGTTTCTACTATTTGTGGCCCTTGTGAGGTACTTCATGCTGACAAGTTTAGAGAAGAGACCAAGAGAAGATGTCAGTTAGACAGTTCAGCTTGTTTGCACCCAACTTTCTTTTGCAGGTCTGTTTCTTATCCTTTAATATTTTCTATTACCTTACTTAGCGAACATTGTATCTGTTTGCAGAATTGGTTGACCGACTCCCCTCAAAAAAAAAAAAAAAAATTGGTTGACCGACCCAAAACCATTTTGTTTTTAATAAATGTACTCGTTTTACAATGAAGAACATGTGTAGCACTAGAAATAGGTCATGTTACTGCTGGTTTGGTTCGTTTTGGTAGTTAGAATTTTCTCCGATGGCCAGTCTCACATTGATATAGCAACGGCATATACAGGGATTGTAATTGAAAAATTTAACCAAGGGCGTATCCCTGCTAATTAATGACTCAATACAAATTTGTGGATGGTTGAGTTTGGTTTATTCCTCCCTCTGACACTGGCTTAATTCGTAACTTTCTATTTTATCTTTTGCCCTTGAAGAAGAGAGTTGAACAAGAACAACATCAAACATCAACTTTTTTATATTATTTTTTCGATGTGGAACATTGGTCAGGCAATGGTGCTATAGCACAATGAGTTAGGCCTGGCTGAGTATGTCACCGTTAGTTGAAATGTTAACTTCATAAGGTGGCAAGATTGAGTTTTAGGGCTGGATCTAATATAAGAGCAGCTTTAGCTTCCTTTTCTCATTAATTAATAATTGGTTAGGTATGTCAAGCCTATCTTTCTTCGTCATTGACATATCTCCCTCTACCCTATGTCTGCCCCGCTCATGTGATGTTGCTGCTGCTCGAGCTCGGTTGAGGGAGTTCATCAGAGAGGGTGACAAGCGGTTGCTCTAGTTTGGGTGAGCAGAGCACATTTGAGGGAGCGAGATCGAAGGCAGCCACCACCGCTTTTGACGGCGCCACGAGGAGATGGGTGGGAGTGGGGCTGGTGGAAGGCTTTGCGAGGAAGACAGGGACGGTCGGCTCCGCCAGTGTGGATAGGGCAACTGAGCAGCGCAGGTGAGATGGCGGCGACGGACGACTGTGCGAGGGATACAGGAGAAGCTGAAAAAGCTCCCTCACGCCGGCTTCTGGCTTCTCCGAGGCCCACGTTGAAGGAAGAAAAGCACATAGGAAATAAGCTCATGAGAATCTTTCCATTTGGCCACAAAGCACTTCCCTTTTTAAGTTAAGCTGCCCAAGAAGCAGATCCAAATAGGACCAAAAACGTGAAGCTTGCCGCTCCAACCTCATAGATATCACCTGTGATCCCTCAATCTCCCACGAATTCCCCAACCGATAATTCTTACAAAAGTTTGCGATTAGTATAATTTTTAACTACTGGCTTTGAAAAGGTTGACTTTTTGATTTTTATTTTGCAGGTGGAACTATGATGAATCCACAGACAGTCTGTATAAAGATTACAATGTTGGCAATTAAGTGGGTTTCTGACATGTTTTAAAGAATAAATCTAGTTATTTTTAATTGCAAACCAAGGCATTAGGATGACTAGCTCAAATCAGGTTTGTGCTATGCTACCTTGATTGTGTTCATTCAAGCAGTTATCCTAATTATCCTAACCTGGGGCGGTAAATTTGCTATGCTACCTTGATTGTGTTCATTCAAGCAGTCAGACTATTTTATTACTAATAGTATCCATTAATAAAGTAAATAATTCCATTCGGACCTGAGAGCAGTAAATAATTACATTCGCTCGGTGTCACACCCCTGGCCGCCGGCAAGGATCGCCTTCGCTGTGACAACAAACACAGATGGTAATCGAATCACGGAGGCGACACCAGAGCAAGCTCTCTGGATTAGCCTGTTCAGATTAATTCGAAAGCAAGTTGCCAGGACACGCTACCGATCCGGTACTGCGTGCCCCTTTACAACATTGACATATGGGGTCCACACATCATACACATAACAAACACGACTCAAATGAAAATACGCCCACAGCTAAAGTGAAGGCGTCTTCTTCCTCCTTGGTCTTGATCATCTTAGCAAAGTGTCGCGCGACATTTCCCCCGCTTGAGCGGTTGCTTGCCCCCAAGCTGGTGCATCCGAAAGCGCTCCTTGAGCACATGGTAGTCCGCCCGGTAGTCATCGGCGATGGTAGCGTAGTCCACTTCACCTTGACTTGTAGGATGGCGGTATTCCCCTTCTTGACCCGGCGTCGATCGATAACCTCTTTCGGCACGCCCGCTGGCAGCCTCCGGATCGATCGTCATCGGTAAAGAGTCGAACACCGAGGTGAAATCTGCAACAAACGGTTTAAGCTGCGAGACATGGAATACATCATGGATTAGAGACCCTTCTCGGCAATTCCAAGCGATATGCCACCTTCCCAATGCGCTCCGGCACTTTGTATGGGCCATAATATTTGAATGCCGGCTTTGAATACGGACGATTTGCAAGCGAGGACTGCGTGTATGGTTGTAGTTTCGGTAAAGCTTGATCACCCACTGCAAACTGGTAATCAGTCCTGAGACGATCAACCATCACTTTCATTCTGTTTTGAGCTCGGCTAAGATTGTTTCAAAGCTTCCATATGCAAAAGCTCTGTCTTCAATCATTGTCACCACATTTGCAGGGGTTGTATCAGGAATATCTGGCAACAGGCCTAAGTTTGCCTCATAACCAAAAAAAGAGCATGGAATGGAGAGCAACCCAAGGAAGAGTGCAAAGCAGTGTTATACGAGCTCAGCCAGGGATAACCATGACTTCCATGACTTAGGAGCATCTTGGACTGCACATCTGAGATACATTTCGAGACACTGATTCACTCTCTCGGTCTGTCCATCAGATTGAGGATGATATGCTGTACTGAAATGCAGATCCACCTTGTTCAGCTTCCAGAAATGTTTCCAAAAGTTGCTTTGGAAAACAATGTCTCTGTCTGAAATGACCTTCTTTGGCAAACCATGTAATTTGACAATGTTGTCTAGGAATGCTTGAGCAACGGTTTGTGCTTGTGTAGGGATGCTTCAAGGGAATGAAATGAGCATATTTTGTTAATATGTCAACCACTACCATAATAACACTGAACCCCTCTGATTTTGGCAGACCATCAATGAAATCCATAGTCAATTCCTGCCAGATGCCCTCAAGTGTAGGCAAAGGTTGTAGTAATCCTAGGGGGTGTTTGTTGGAGTGTTTGATTTGTTGACGAGATGGCACACCGCTTGACAAAGTTATCCACATCTTGTTTCATTCCTTTCCAAGCAAAAGCGTGCTTCAATAGATGATAGGTCCGCAACACACACGAGTGGCCCCCAATTGCACTAGAATGATGACCGGTTATAAGTTTGGTTTGGAGAGCGAGTTGTGACCTATCCACACTCTGTTGTTGTCTAAGACAATCATATCGAGGATAGTGTATGACCGATTACCGGTTTAGGCGAGGTATCATCCTGGTAGTCGGCGGTGATCTCCATTAGCCAAATGGACATGCCTAGGAGGTGCAGCTATTGTAGGCGATTCAATGTTTGGACCGGTGAGAGCTAATAAAGCTATGTGAGCTCCCACTATCAATGAGTATAAGCATGACCTTGTCCTGTATTCTAGCTTTGAGCTTCATACGGTCATTAGTGTTAAAAGAGCATTAATAGATAAATGTCCAAATTCTTCTTGTAATACATCTTCAGTTTCTAGTTGATTCAACACATCATCGACAATTCTCTGTCTAAGTCATTCACCATAAGAGCATTATTTTTAGGCTTAGTGCGGCTTGGAACAACTCCGGCCCTATGTTATTTGGAAGACTTTCTTGAGTCGTCTCAACATAGCCGGTCCCAAGCCCGGGTAAAGGAGGAGGGGTTGCGTTAGGTTTGGCGAACCAGCGTAAAAAACCAGCCACTCTAATGGATATGAAACCCATAAGAAATTCGTTGGGGCGTAACCCTCTTAGCGGACGCTACATCGGAACGGGTGTGGTGTCAAATGGGCAAGGGCGGGTCGCCATCCCCTTAGTGGTGGCGTCATATCGTGATCCGGTCACGATGAGCAAGTGAGCAAGGGTCGGGTCGTCGCAACCTTAGTGGCGCTACCTTTCTACGTTCTTTTGTACTGTTTCATATGGGTTTCATCTCTAGCCTACCCTAACTAGCTTGGGACTAAAGGCTATGTTGTTGTTGTTGTTGTTGTCTTAGTACGCTTGGAACAAACCTCTAATTCTCTGTCTAAGTCATTCACCATAAGAGCATTATTTTTTTAGGCTTAATACGCTTGGAACAAACCTCTTGATGGCACTGGAACAAATTTTTCTCCACAACTAAAACACGGTCCATTGGCTCTCCTGTAATCTACGAGTTACTTTTTGTCTTTCCACAAGAGACCAGGAGGGGGATTTGCGGAGTTTGTTGTAAGTCTTATTTGTTTGGGGTGGTCGATGCTTAACCATTGCTTTGTTGAATCGGCCTTGCTTCTCTCAATGACTCCTTCTTTGGATCTTAGCAATGAGAGAT
The DNA here is from genome assembly GCA_015847255.1 of Hyparrhenia diplandra. Taxonomy (NCBI): domain Eukaryota; kingdom Viridiplantae; phylum Streptophyta; class Magnoliopsida; order Poales; family Poaceae; genus Hyparrhenia; species Hyparrhenia diplandra. The sequence continues at coordinate 175,625 of JADLZK010005498.1, forward strand.
GCTTTAAGAACCGTTGGAGGCATCCGTGGTTCTACTACGAGTTCTCGATGTCCTCTCTTAAACCTCGAATGTATTCTTTGGGTAAAGAAAGAGATCATCATCCGAGAGTTGTGCATACGTACACGATCTTTGTAAAGCCCTGGTATTGTTGTGTATATACCTCTGCCACCCCAGATTGTTTACATTCCAGCAAATCATTCAGAGCCTGTCTGAAAGTATCTGAGCCAAACTCCTCCTGAATCACAGAGCAGAAGTGGGACCAATTCCTAAAGGTATGATTCTGCTTGTATGCTTGGTACCATCCGGCTGCATTTCCCTCAAAATGTATATGGGCAGCTGTCACCCACATGCCATCAGGAATTTGATATAACTTAAAGTAGCCTTCACAATTGTCCTGCCAAATTTTGGGATCTGTGCCATCAAACTTCGGAAACAGCATTTTTGGTAGAGTATGATATGGAAGCTCATCTTCCCTGTCAATTACGGGCCTTCTAGGTCTATGTTGAAACCTTCATACGTATGCGTGTGTGACTCAGGTTTGGACTCCTCTTTCTTCTTGGCAAAGACATTTTCCATTTACGCATCATCATATATTCTGATTTAGAAGAGCTACTACGATAGGGCTTCTCGCCTTCAAAATTTCTCAAGGTCGGTTGAGCAACCGCTTTTGCTCCATTAGCTTTAACCCTTTGTTGAGATATGAGATTCTCGGGCTTTTGTGTATTCATCCATAGTTGCATCTCGAACCATACATTTGCTTGATCAGTTCGGACTTGTCCCAATGTCATTTACTCTTTCTACGAGAATATCAAACTGCTGTTCGACACTTGATCCATGAATTTTTTATCATCATCGATGTCCTGGACATGTTGTCCGAATGATTTTGGTCCGAATCGATGGTTTCGTTGATGGAGCCACCGACCGTAACAAAACCAACACCGAGCAAGCAATCGGTTTAGCCTAAGCCTCCCACACCTTGGTCCTTGCCGCCAAAAACACCGCCGCTGAGATTGAAAATTTGAACCTTGAATTTCACGTGAGAACACTGCCTCACAACCCGTGTTGAGGACAATCTCTCGCCGTCACCACCGCTCTCGAACACACGAACCTGGGATCACATTGCGGTTCGAATTTTACACGAAAACTTGTTCCGCAACCCTTACCGCGAGATCACCAATTAGCGAGCAAATCCGAAGGAAGGAAGGAAGGATACTAGGATCACGTTGTGGCTCGAATTTTTACGTGAGAACGCGCCCACAACCCTTGCCCGAGATCAACTAGAACAGAGAGAAACACCGCCGCCTAACGCCAAATCGTCCGAACGCGTTCCGTGGGACGGATTTATGGTATCCCGAGCTAGACATGCGCGGATTGCTCGGACCGCACGCCCTGCGGAAGTAACCCTACCGAGCCGTTTGGAAACGTCGTTGACCGGGAACTCAACAATCGATGAACCGTAAAACAGCGATGCGGACAATATGTCGAAAACCCGACGAGTACTTGCTCCACTACCAACGGATAATCGCAAAAGGCGAACTTCGAAACTCCCCAATGGCGGCGAGGGAAGACGATAGCACAAATCGGGGATGGGTGGGTAGTGGTAGATGTGTCACCTGAATTACGTCGGAGTAGGAGCGAACCGATAATCGACGCCGCTGCGGAGCTCGATGAACTCCAGCGTGCGAGGAGCGCCGAATCCGATACCAAGTGTCACACCCGCCGGCGTCGGCGAGGATCGCCCGACGGCGTGAGCACAAACACAGATGGTAATCGAATCACGGAGGCGACACGAGCAAGCTCTGGATTAGCCTGTTCAGATTAACTGAATTCGAAAGCAAGTCGCCAGACACGCTACCGATCCGGTACTCGTACCCCTTTACAATGCCGACATATGGGGTCCACCCATCATACACATAACAAACACGACTCAAATGAAAATACACCACAGCTAAAGTGAAGACGTCTTCTTCCTCCTTGGTCTTGATCATCACTCCAGCAGTGTCCGCGACACTCGGACTTTTTTTTTATTACCAATAGTATCATTGTGTTAAGTAAATAATTCCATCTGGATCTGTGAACGGTAAATTTGACTGCGATAATAATCGGGCGTATCTTCAGTTAGTTTTCTATTACTCATATCTTTTTGCTAAAAAAAATAATTGTGTCCTAATGTGCGAGTGGTAAATTTGCATGTGATTTCTCATAAAGACAGATGTGATTTCTGAAAGAGGCAGTTCTCATTAAATTGTCAAAAAATACATGAATGCAGCAAAATGATCACTAGTTTTGGTTTAGTCTGATGTACACAAGCCAAAGAAACCACACCTTGCAAAAATATTGTACAGGAAGTGCGCAAATATATAAACTGCAAACTGGAACAGAGATCTGTGGACCTCTCCTGGCACAAAGTAACAGTAAAAAAAGTTTCATGTTAGGTTAACTGAAAACAGGACAGCCAAGATCGAAAAAAAGTTCCATGTTGCCAAGGTTGCACAGTGGGGAACTGGGGACAGTGATGGCAGGAGGGGGGGCTGAAAGGACTGTTGCGCCTCCACGACTGCCTTCTCCGGGTTGAAGTTATCGTTGTCCCTATCTCCGGTGTCGGCGCCATCGCTGACTGCACAGAGCCGAGAATCATGCTAGCACAAATCAACCAATGGAGAGAGAACTGAATATTGAGATAAGAGAAAAATTGAACCCAGCGCAGCCGGTTCCCGCATCACTGCGCCTCGCTGTCGCCGACTTGCAATGTTAAATTTGATTATGTTCTTGATTTGAATAGCAACTTTTACCTGCTGTTTGGGGAAAATTTCATTTTTCACTTGTATTAGTTTGATGACTATTACATGTGACCTTGTCATGAAATTAATTTCATTTTATGTTCTTGATTTGAATAGCAATTTTCAATTATTTTCTTGAACTTCTCATGAAATAGTCGCAGCTGTAGTCATCAGACTATTGCATGTGACCTCCATGTATTAGTACCTTGTGCTCAGCGATTGAATACTTGCCAGACTTAATATTATACTATTGCATGTGACCTCCATGCGCGTTTCAAAGATCCTTGTCAGGGCAGTGGAACCGTGGCGGCACCTTCCTAGTAGTATTGTTATAACCTAATAATCCATCCGATTCCGACTCCCCACCTGTCCATCGATTCCATCGTCGTCATCAATAAATAGAGACAGAATATCTGACCGGCCGCCACCGTACCTCAGCTCACGTACCTCCGATCCGCCCACCGCCATCCGAAACCGAAACTCCTAGTAGATCTATACACGCATAAGCTTATATGGAGCAGCTACCTGATGACATGCTCGCCGATGTCCTGGGCCGCCTGCCGCCCAGCAGCCTAGCTGCGTCACGCTGCGTCCGCAAGCGCTGGTGCTCCATCATCGACGCCCGGCGCCTCCTCCGTGCCGACCTCCTCCCTCTCCGCCTCGACGCCTTCTTCTGCATCGCCCTCGACATCATCGAGCGGATGACCTATTTCTTCGCACGCCCCTCGACGGCGCGCCGAATCCCGGGCAGCCGCCTCGATTTCATGCACGAAGGAGATAACTCCACTCTGGAAGTGGAGGATCACTGCAATGGTCTGCTCTTGGTGAGTGAGGATGGCATTATGGTGGTCAACCCTGCCACACGGCAATGGGCCAACTTACCTACCGCCCCAGAACCATCCATTTGTGACATGCTTGGTGGGGTCAGGGTCTGGGATCAGGATCAGGATCAGGAGAACGACGACCACCACCACGACCTGTTGTATTCAAGCTTTTACCTTGTGTACGATCCCATGGCGGAGTCGCCGCAGCACTTCGAGGTATTTATTATCCCTTACTTGGCCATGATCTGGCCCGCAATCGTGAAAACATCACCATCGACCTTGACAAGCAACAATGGCCACCATCGACATTGAGAATCCACGTCTTCTCATCAAGGAGATGGAGGTGGGAGGAGAGGTCCTGGGTACGCCAGGGGGAGCCTGCGGGGACCATGGCCGATATGCTGCAATCGGATCGCTGGGACCGCAAGGCCGTATATTTTCCGGGAGCTCTCTACGTGCATTGTCAAAATGATTCTGTCATGAGGTACGGCCCTGTTCGTAGTTACTTTTCAAATTTTTCAAAGCAAAGTAACAGCGTTTTTCTCTCACAACAAATGAGCATCGATCTAAATTTCAGCTACTAGGCATCGTCGTTTCATCAACTATTACTGTTGTTATTGTTATTGTTATTGTTGTACAATTGCATGCACAATCTAGCGCTAAGTAAGCACACATGCTCATATATGTATTCATGCCTTTTGTATTATTAATTAATTGCAGGATAGCCTTGTCCAATGCCAATAAGTACCAAATGATGACATCTCCGTCAGCAGACGGTAAACTTGGTGTGGGTGCTACCTTTTATCTGGGAAAATCAGAGAAAGGGGTATACTGTGCTTTACTTTATTGGGTCGACTGCCCCCAGTTTCGAGTCTGGTTCCTTAAGGGCGTCTCCAATGGTGACCAAACAGTTAGCTAGGAGGAATTCTATTGGCTATCAATGACACTTTACAAATAGTTAGCTAGATGAGGTATAAAAATAATATAAAAGTAACATGTGTTGATTGGCTATCGAGGAAAGAGACCAAATAGCTAGTGACTCTCAAATAGCTAGCGACTAATAAATATCTAATCTAGCCCGCTCTCCTAGAAACATCTCTCTCACATAACTCTCAACTATAGTGTTTATTTTTTCTTATTTAGATGCCTCATCTAGCTAGCGATTTGTAAAGTGACATTGATAGCCAATAGAATTGTTTCTAGCTAGCGATTTGGTAACCATTGGAGACGCCCTAAGGAAGAAGAAGAGGAAAATGATCACATTCGCATGGAGTGGGTGTTGAAGACTAACATCAGCCTTCCACCGCTGCTTGCAAATATACTGCTTCTTCCTGGCTTTGCTGATGATGAATGGAGGGTCATCCGTAACTATAATAACAAGGAGGAAGTATCACCTGCTGCTGCACATGGCGACGACGAGTTTGCTGATGATGATGATGAATGGGACTTTGACAATGATGACATTGTCCTCGATGAAGCCAAAGTTAATAAGTTAACTAAAGGAGACGGGCACTACCCTGTTGATTTCCTTGGATTTCATCCTTACAAAGAGATTGTCTTTTTTCCGTACCATTCGGGACAATATCTTATAATTTGAATACCTCAAAGTATCAACAGTTGGGCGACTGCATATTTATACCAGTGGGCATGAGTACCTGTTTCCCATACACGCCATGCTGGATACGAGGATTATTTGAAAACAGTTGATAAAAGTGGCCTGCAGTATCAAATATATATAGTTAGACTCTATTTATTTGGAGCCAGCATAAGCATGTAAGGGATGTTAATTGACCCCCTGGCACTTGCTTATAAGTATGCATGTAATAATCAGAGTGAACATACGTCTTCAACTTTATTTGTCTAATAGATTATCTTCGGATCATGCATATTTTGCTTTTCTTTTTGGAAATATCTCTATATGACTGCGTGCATATCGCACAAAGTTAAAGGCGCACTTAATTAGCTACGAGTTGGACACCTTTTTAAAAATAAAAATATGGACTATTAATTTTGTTTACTAATTGAATGCACGTTGTTTCTAGAGATATATGTGGCAAGGGGATGAGACATATGTGGCTGCTGCCAAGGCTTCAGCCAGTATGGTGGTGGCATGGAGACGTGGAGCAGCAAGGTGCGGATGGTGTTCTTGATGGTATGAAGTATGCGTTTAGCTTTTGCTATTTTGTTGGGAAGTGTAGGGGCAGGAGAGGCGTAAGTTGATATCGCCTTGAGAAGAAATTAGTGGTGGCACGGTTGAGGAACTCGGTGTCGTTATCAACGTAAAACGCTTTGGGAGTGATGTTGAACTGTCGTACGAGTGAAGGCGATGAAATCAATAAGATGGTGATGAACCTCAGATTTGTGGCATAATGGAAAAGTCCAACGAAAATGAGAATAGTCATCAAGCAGCACATGATAATATTTTAAACCAGAATTGCTTAAAACAGGGGATGTCCAGACATCACATTGAAGTAACTCAAAGGTGTAGAAGTAGAACTAATGAATGGGAGCCGGATGTGTTTGTAAGTTGACATGCATGGCAGAGAGATCTGCGATTGCTTATTGCGAGAAGATGGCGAGGCATGGTCTAAGTGCGGATGGGACACTGATGTCGAAGATGATGAAGCCATAGTGTGGCTGAGGTGGCAAGGTTGTAGGTGGGCGGTGGCATCGGGAGATGGTGTAGAATTCCTCGCCACTATTGCATTAAAGAAACACACGTCCCGTCTATAGGTCCTTAGTAGAAAATCCGAGCGTCGAATTCAATAGAACATGAATTGTCACGAGTAAATTGACGTACAAAAAGGAGATTGCACACTAGAGCAGGAGCCACAAGTACATTGTTAAGTTGGAAAGTAGTGTTTTCTACCGATAAGGTAGAAGTGCCACAACAGGAAATAGGAAGGTTACTGCCATTACCAACACTAATGAAGGAGTCGGACCGAGGGAGGCGGAAGAGCAGTATACCATCCGAGGGCGACAAGTGTGTAGAGCGCCTATGTTGAGGACCCCAAGGGTTGGAACCCTAGAGCGACGACTGGTTTAGGGCAGCAACAAGTGCCACGACCCTTCCGCCGATTGTAATTACTGCCACCACCGCCACTGGTGCCACGTCGGGTGCTTTGGCCACCACCAATGTCACTCAACCAGCCGCCGCTTGTCGGGTATCACAATTAGGGGTACCCAAAGCACAATAATACAAAAGAAGCTTAATCCTTAAAAAAATGAACAAACAAGAATCATCAACAAGGAATTCCCGAGGGTGAACAGGCCTATACACACAAACCTACGATTTGCCCAAAGCTGGCTCAACCGACCCGCAAGGAGCGTGGTTCGCCCGAGCTTGACTCGGGCCTCGGATAAACTTCCGATTCCGAGGCCGGCTCGGACAACACCCCTCGAAGCCTCCACCTCGGCCAACCAATCCGACGGGGATCGTGCACATTTAATGCGCCCTGCACACCCACGAATCCCATTGTAGGCATAGAGCAATCATAGGGACGACGAGACCGATGTCCAATCCAACTTTTATCACCCATGACGGCGTCATGGGGGTGATTACCAAGCTCTATTTCAACCACCGAAATTGTGACGGCATCGATATGCCCGATCACAGCCTCTGCACTTTCAAGGCTCAAGCGGGCATCTACAATTCCAACGAGGCCTCGGATCTCTACCTCCCTAGCTCGAGCAAGCTTCTAAAGCCCCAACCCATCCTCGGCTCTCTACCGGGTCAAAGCTACAAGGACGGGCGTACCTCCCACGGGATAGCCACATCGCCTACGGAAGTGGACATCCTTCTCTACGACACCCAAGGACGTGAAGTACAGAGGCCATTCCTCTACCACATCGCTACATGGGAACGCTACAAGGGCTCGGACACACCCTCTCCAATCACGTGGAAAGGCATCAGCGATGGTCTTCATCTTCTGACTGTAGGCGTCAATGGAGAGATCACCCTTGAGTGGAATTCGTGACTCAGGAAGACAACACGAGAGGTCTTGTTCACTGGAAGATGCCGGAGATCGTCGTCTATAGTTGACAGTGGTACGATCACGGTGCCTCGGCGGTCGAGGACATCACACCCGACGGTGCTAAGAAACTAATTGTCGACACATGAGTCCACAGCCAGGCCATGTCGCATCAAGGGGGCACGCCTTCTACGAGCCATTGACGTGCAAGAGGCCAAACTTACATGAGAGGGAGAGGAAGAATGGCGACTAGCTTGTAAAATTAGGACGCTTCAACTTGAGAGTGATCGACACATGAGATTTCATGGAGATGGTGGCGTAGGGGGGGGATGGAGAAGACTGCTAGTGCAGATCCGGAGGAGGCGAGTCGAGATGAGGGCAACAGGTGCCGTTGGAGAGGGTAGGAGCAATCATGGAGACTAGGGTGGGAGGAGGGCGTGACCTAGGTGGTGGCGCAGCAGTGGAAGGAAAGGTGGGTGAGTGGACCTAGCCCAGACTCGTGATACCATGTAAAAGTATAGGAATCACACAGCACGCCCAACGCAGGGGGGTTGTTGAATATATATAGCACCTGATGGATACTATCCTAATATACATGATCCTGATGGATACTTTCCTAATACAAGCAGGCCTAATAGCTTTCCTAGACATTACAATGAGAAACCTTGACTGTTGTAGCAATAAGTCTACTTGACTGTTAGGAAGTTGCTATGGCTAGTAGCTTTCCTAGAGATTACGAAGAGAGACCTCGACTGCCTTGCAGCCGGTAATGACCTTGATTGCGTAGCAGTCCTCTGCAATTGCTTGCAAGCAGTAGTAATTGGTCCCTTCCTAGTAGAAGCAAGCCCAACGCGACCAGGACGTGAAGCAATCCCCAGCGAAGACGCAACGGTGCGCACCACCCGAGTTCTGTACGTATGGCACATCTGTTTACCTTACTCCAGCGTTTCAAAATTGAAGTGTTTTTTTTTTTTTCTGTGGTACAATTTACAAAACACGAAAGAGAAACAGAGCGGACACTGCATCAACCATCCATACCCAAAATACCATACCGGACCTCAAGAACATGCAAATGAATACAATGGGTTACGTAGCACAAAACTCTGAATAAAATAAATGAATTTGACAATTCCTGCAAGTGTCACTTCAAAACGCCCACACAGTTCGCTTATTATGTCCTAGATTTGTGTGGTAACCCCTGTCATGTATGTATGCAAACTGGCAATATATCCATGGATGGTATAGCAATCTTGTATATGTACAGATGATGTTTCTGACAAGAGCACGGTGATGCAAAGAGCTAATGAGGTTCAGCAGAAGGGTTTGTCAGAAGATCCAGTGCACGTTTCAGGTGATCCACAGCAACAGATACGTCGTCGAATGCAAGAGCACCAACAGCAAATCTGGCTGCCTTGTGAGCCTCAGCAATCTTCTCAACTTCAGGCTGGTAACTGCTATCATATTTATACTGGCTAGCTGGTGGCGCAGCTAGAGGAGTAACTTGAGGTGAAGACTCAGCAGCTGAGTGGTAGTGTGTTGGGGCGGAGGAATTAGAGGCAGGATTGTATGATGTAGCTGCAGGGCCATCACTTGCAGGATAAAATGAAGATTGATGCGTCGGGACAGAAGGTGCCGTGCTATCATGGAAACTTGGATATGACTGGAAATTAGGGTAGTTGTATGGAGCAGCTGGGGCTTCAGTGGAGTAGTAGTTTTGAGAGGTGTGCTGAGGGTCAATTGTGTAGGGTGGGGGTTGGTATGCCTGAGTGTAAGCCGAAACATCTGGTTTATCATTGCTGTGAGGATTGTAGCCATCACTGGAAGGGTGATCTGTCCTGGTGTAAGGAGGTGGGGAATAATTGGAAGGTGGTTTGTGGACCTCATTGGTTGGGTAATCTGTGCTTGTGTATGAGGGAGATGAATAATTAGGGGATGGTTTGTGAAAATCAGAAGAAGGGTAATCTGTTGCCTGGTACGAGGGAGAGGAATAAGATTGTGATGGAGAAGGATGCTGGGATTGTGAGGGTGGTGGGGGTGAATAGGGTAACTGGGTAGAGGGATGATCATTGAACTCTGTACTTTGGCGAGGGACATTATTTCCTGGCTGCACAGCAGAAAAGCTATCCCGCCTACTAAAATCCTGTGCAGAAAATGATATATAAAAAGATTAAAAAGCTGCTTTGTTCAACGAAGCAATGTAAAAATATTGCAAATCACAAGTACTGAAGAGAAACTCGGAAATAACCATGTTGACAGGTCGAGGTGATGGTTCACTGCCCTGGTGTACACTGCTGAAGGAAGGACTTTGCCCCATATCCTGTTTACAATACCAAACAATACAAAAGTTGAGAACCAGTGAATGCCAAAATCGGCACAAAATACTGAAGCATAATCAGTGTTTACTATGCAGTTTAAGATCTTTCAAGCCTAATTAAATGATATATGGAAGCATTGAGGAAAGGTTGGAGGAAATCCTGACTGAATGTAAGTTACAACTACAGTTAAATAAACAAAAACATTCCTGCCTTGTGTCCGTTCATTTGGAACAGGTAAAGTAAAGCAACAGAACTCTCCAGAATCTATGCTTACTTGAATTAAGAGTGCTAACAATACACATTTAGGCCTTGTTTGGATGTATTCGGTTTGGCATCAATCCACATGTGTTGGGGTGGATTAGCTAATTCCTTGGAGATATTCCACTCCCTAAGGTCTCTCTAGACCATCTCATCCCAAAGTCAGTTTAGGTCGACCTCTACCTCTCTTTACATTATCGACATGCTTGAGAACCGCAATACGAGGCGCCACTGCGCCAGTGCGTAATGGAGTTCTAAAGCGGGTCGATAATGTAAAGAGAGGTAGAGTTCGACCTAACCTGACTTGGGACGAGACGGTCAAGAGAGACCTTAAGGAGTGGAATATCTCCAAGGAATTAGCTATGGATAGGAGCACTTGGAGACTAGCAATCAACGTACCTGAACCATGACCTTTGTTTCTTTCTCTGTTTACCCCTAACACTACCTTCTGTATTATGCCCTTTTTGTGTTTCTCTTATCCTTGTTTCCCGTGGGTTTCATCTCTAGCAGTCTAGCCTACCCCAACTAGCTTGGGACAAAAAGGCTATATTGTTGTTGTTGACTTCTTGTTCTAATCCACCCCAACACATGTGGATTGATGTCAAACCGAATACATCCAAACAAGGGCTTAAGGAAATTGAATTGTATGTTGGATGGGTAACACATTTAATATGCAGTCACTGATAAACAGAAGCAATCTAACAAGATTTGAGTAACCTATGAGAAGGAACATTAGGATAGTCTTAGTAACATTGAAACAAATTATATAGAAAGAGGCAATTTCACACTAGCTAAGAGTGAGAGCATGGCGATAGTCATTCAGAAACCATGGTGATAGTCATTCAGAAACCACTGCTAGTGAGCCAGGATAGTTACTTGAGAAATGGTAGTGGTATTGACAGGTGCTTCATCTTTATCCCCACCAGGTGGTCCAGCTTCAGGCTTCCGGCCTTCTTTGAGAGCTTTTCTTATTTCAGCAGCTTTCCAGATGGCATATTTCTGTTTTTGCTCAATCTGCTCAAAGCAAAAGAAAAGTAGTACAGATATGTTCATTGAACCTTTCCGTATAGGTCAAGGAGCATTAAGATTATTTAGTAATAATGCATTAGTAGGCAATAACACAATAAACTTACATCGGGTTGAAGTTCGCCAAACTGGTTAAGAATCTCAAAGAAGATGCTTGCAGCATAGAAGGTTTTAGCAGTGTTTCTGCAAGATTAATTGGGCATGCATTAGTAAGACTTTGAACCAGAATGATTGAAGAAGAATGGGAATTTCACGAGGTGTGATACATGTCAGCCCGTCCAGCACGGTCCTGTTTATCTGCTTTGGCAAAGACGTTTAATGCAAATCCCTCCAAATGAAGATTGTCATCAGGCCCCAAAGTCAACGACTTCTTGTCCTGGAGGATGAGAAAACATATTTAGACTAAGCGATGAAATGAAAAACATATGAATTTGCCCGGCATATCAAAACTAGTTGCATGGTACATGTTACATTTGTGCTATTGGTGCATGTTTAATGCCATAGTAACACCACATATAAGGCTGTATTCATACAATCAATTATTACAGCAACTGCAAAAGGTCAATCAGCATCTAGCCATAAAAAATAGTAGAATTACAAATATGCTGGTCCTTGCCAATCAGCGTCAAATTGAAATCAGTGTTTCTTCCATCATAAAAGCAAAGGTCATCCGAATAAGCTCATATTGTTTTCTTAGGTATTGGCATATTGTCAAATGTCAATAACCCAAATATATGGTCATCAATCCAACCCACACATCCATAACTTTTACGGCTGCTAGACCTCATGTATGAGTAAAATACTAAGCAAAGACATAAACATATCGGTCTCACTAAACCAACTAAAAAGGCAAGACGCCAGCATTCCAATTTGGGACAGTAAGAGATTGATTCGATCTAGTGCTGGCGTGAAATATGATTGTATAAGGTCCTGTTTGGTTCAATGTAGATAGTAACTATCTGATAATAACTGTCTCTTTTGAATCCAAACATGTGTAGATAGTAGATTAGATAATTGTTAGCTGGACCTCTGGATAGCAACCATACCACTATCTAGACCAAATCAGATAATGAGTTATTATCAAGCTAACTATTATCAAATAGCTTAATTCAAATAGGGCCTAAGATAAACAATGAAGGTTATTTGTGGTTTTAACTTGTTTTTAGTATCAAAAACTACAACTTCTAGATTTTACTAAATTTGTAAAGCTCTGGACATGCTTGAATCGTGCCAGATTAACAATGGTGTAATCTGTCTTCACAAATTGTTACACAGCATGATACGGACAAGTCAAACTCAGCAATATATAACAAAAATCCTACAACCTGAATGCTAAGCACAAACCCCCACTCTAGTATCCTTGTCACAGTCATTGTTTGGCTCAACATATCCAAAATGAGCATATAATTCTACACTGATGATTCAACATATATCCGAACAGAACGTACAATTCTATACTGATAATTCAACATATATCAAAACAGAACCTACAAATCCTATATTGATGATGGAACAATCAATCTCTACTGATACCGGTTGCACATAAAGCTCGAAACGTCCAAAATGCTTTTCTGGTTGCCACCATAAGGGCGTATATAATATAACAGATAGATCTAAAATGGAAAAAAAAATAACCACAGAAATTGTTTAATCCAACGGAACAAGAGAGAGGAGACACAGATGTAGGCACGTGCCTTCTCGAGCTGGTTCATGATGGAGATGAGGAGGGAGTTTGTTGTCTTGGTGCGCTCCTTCTGGGGTATCTTCAGCCCCTTCTCCATCGCGTAGAGCCGACCTGCCCAAATCAAATTCGAGTCAAAACCCTAACCCAATAGGATGCGATTAGGAACGAACCCGACGAGGAGAGAGAAGCGCTTCTCACAGTAGTACGCCACGAGGGGCTCGTGCTTCTGCAGTTCGTCGGCGCGTGCTGCAGGTAGGGCAGAAGCCCCCTGGCGGGCTCCGACTCGCTCCCCATCGGAGGCCGGAGACGCCCAAGCGCGAGCACGGCACGGATTTGGCCGCTGAGAGAGATCCCCGGTGATCGGAGATGGCGGCGGAGTGAGCGGCGGATTGGTTTGATTTGGGTGAGGAGTCGTTGCAGTAGCAGCTGCTGCTTCGTCGGGAAGGAAGGAAAGAAAACAGAGGAGAGCGGAGAAGCTTCCGATCGTGGTGGTGCTTTTTGCAGGGAGGCACCCCAGCTTGTTACGCGTTTGCAATCGAGTCCTCCCGCTCCTGAAGCTGGCAGCTCTCGGCCGTCCGATTCTTCAGAAATCAGGACGATCGGTAGAATAGAACCGCCCCTTTGTGTTAATTGGGTTTGTTGACTGCATCTATGTATGTGTACACGTCATTGCTAGTTAGCGTCCGGGATCTAATAAAAAAATACAGTGCTAAAAACTTGCACTTCTGATTTTGAGTTTGTTTAGTTTCTCGTGCCTAAAATTTAGCTACTAAAATCAATAACTAAACTTCCACCGATGTTTGCTTCTAGTGACTAAAGTACATTAAAGCAGTTCAACAAAGATCAAAGTACCCCCCAATGAATGTACAATTCGTTGCCACTACATGCCATCACCACTTAACCTCTCTATCATCTCACATGATGGCTAATTTGTTGCCATTCACAATCCAAGAATGGCAATCAGTTAAATATTTCCTTGGTGGACTAATAGGACTAAAGTGTTTAGTCGGTTTGTTTGGAACTTTAGTTCCCAAAGTGATTAAACTTTAGAATATGGGATTCAAACAGACCTTTATATATGAATTAGACATAGTTAGAATTTTCTTTAAAATAAGTTAATAGTGATTGCTTCTTAGACGAAGTCAGTAGTGCAACGCCATGTTCATTTAAACTTATCAGCCCAACTTATAGAGTACAATATTTTACATATTTTTTCTCACAACAAAATAATATTAGTCAGCTCATCAGTTTCACACAATAGTTTTATTGTTCCTTTTTCAAGGTCTTGTTTCCTACACTATCCATTTTTCATTTTTATTTATTTTTATCCTCTATGATTTAATCTCATCATCTCTATTAATCATTTTACTCAGAGTACGTTGTTCTCATTTTTGTCATTCTACTTATACATACGGTACCACTTATATATTTTGAGTTTTGGTATCTTCTTGCCTCATAATTTAGGGGCAAATCTTAGATTAGGCTAAGGTGATCGTAGAGCCTTGCCGAAATGTATAATTCTATTGAATGTGTAGCCATTAGCTATTGTTAATGATATTTAAACCTTAGTTAGTTCCTCCTGATATTTGCTCAAGTGTCAGCATAGCTCATAACCCTTGAACTATAGCTCACTCGTATCATTGTTGTGCCTTGCAAAATGGGTGTGGTCTGATTTGAGGACTAGGGTCTCTAGCCCCTTACCCTATATGAAGTTAACGATGGAGCCCCTCAAGAAACACCCCAGGGCTTGTTCGGAACGGGAAAAAGAAAAGAAAAGAAAGAACTTCATAGAAACACAAGAAAGTGGTAGTAATTACGGAAAGAAAAGGAAAAACATTGGAAGAAGATAAAAAGAGATGTTTTTGGGTAGCATAAATCCATAACATAGGAATAAAAGATATACAAATGATAAACTATAATGTTATAGCATCTCCTAAAGGTAGATCAAGATGCATTAGTTCTGTAATTACTTGTGGCATTTTACGGTCCTCGAACACCCTATAGCTCTAGTGCTATCTCATTTATTCTAGTGTTCCACCTATCAATATGGTTAGCAATGAGTGCGAGTAACTGTGGGGAAAGTTTCCAATGAGCTCATAGCTCATTTTTTAGATTTCTTGATAGTCTTCTTTTTCAAAAATGAGAGAGAAGATGATTCATCGAGATTGAGTTCCCTAAACGTTTCCTGCATTCTCCATCCAATGCGAATGAAGCCTACAAAAGTGGGACATCCCAAATTAAGAATGTTCACTATCTCCGTCCAAAAATACAGTTCTCGTTTTTTTAAAAAGTCAACTACTTTAAATTTTAACTAACCTTATATATTAAGGGCTTGTTTGGTTCAGAGACTAGGGACTAAATGAGATTAAAAATTAGTCTCTAGTCTGTCCCAAGAGTCTATTGAAATATGGATTAATTGGGATTAAAAATTAGTCCTTAGTCTTTTTATATTTGGTATAATTTAAATTTAAATGAGTAAAAAATTAGTCCAGTAAGTCATGGGAACCAAACATGCCCTAACATCATTAGATATAATATATTTTTTATAATAAATTTATTTGGAGACATAAATATAAATCTATTTGGTATAAATTTAGTTAAACTTGAGGCAGTTGACTATTGAGCATCCCATAATAGCATCCTATAATTGTACTCTTTTTACGGACCGAGGGAGTACTAGATACAATTAAAAATATGGAAAAGTCACATTATATAGGTGGAAAACTATACCTTTGAGCTCGGTCTTGTTAACAAGACGCGCCTTTTCGTATGAAAAAACACGATCGCAAAAGTTTATCCCGATCACGAAAACCAAAAGCTGGAACAGTCTACGTTTTCTTAAGAAGAAGAAGATGGGCTGTGCCTGTGCGCCCGGTAGGTGCACGGAGCAGGTTTATCCGTCTCAATTTTGGGCCTTGGGCCCATTCGTTTCGAGCTGAGACTGAGAGAGACCGAGAAGTGCGCTAATGACGAAACGAATGACTGTCATGCTGTGCTAATCTTCATACACGCCTACACTGACCTCTGCTTTATACTACACGCCACCGCCGACCGCCGCCTCTCTTGGTGCAGAGAAGAAACCAAACCCACGGTCGAAGCAAAGGCGCGCCAACCCAGTGCCAGGATAGGAGCAGCCGATCGGGCAGATACGGAGCGTGGTTGCAGCATGCAGGGGCAGGCGACGTCGCGGCGTCCCCACCCGTCCGTCTCCGGCCGGCCCTGCAAGATATGACGGACGCAACGCAAGCCGACGTGCAGAGGCTGCCAAGCAAAAGGCAGCTCAGCCCAGCCCTGGCAAGGCAAAGGACGCGCGCCGTGCGTGTCGTTGGCATCGGACACGCCAGGTGCACAGCTCACTACTCCTACGACGAAGGACGGCTCTCTCCTCTCTTCTCCTGCTAAGGCTGTCTCCAACAATAGACCTAAAAAGAACACCCATATGAGGCATTGAGTCACAAACAGGAGAAGCACGAGAGAATGCAAAAGTCCCCGTCTCCAACAGACGGAACCAATACTACTCCATCGCCAGCCCTATCCCAATCTCCGGCGAGCCCCATCCCAATCTCCGGCGACGGTCCCGGCTGCGACCCACCGTGGATCCACCTCGATGCGCACGGAGCGCAGCTCTCGCGGCGGCGGTGGCACATGGAGCTCCTCCGTCTTCGTCTTCGCCGCGGCGGCGGCGCACGGAGCGCGGCCATCTTCCACGCAGCCGGCCACCGAGCTGCGAGGTCCGACGCGAGATCCGACGAGACCCGTGGCACCATCGCTCCTAGCCCACCGGCGGCGCACTCCTCAAAGGCCCCATGGTGGTGTACTCGTGCTCGCCTGGACGTTCAACCGCGAGCTCGTCCGAATCGATGGCCATGAGGTCGGGTTCGCCGCGCCGCTCCTGCGTCGCCCGCTGCGGACCCGCCTGGCCACCGCGTCGCCGCTTTCTAGCCCACCACTGCGGCCCTCCCGGATCCAGCGGGTGAAGCAAGCTAGGCCGTGCACCTCCCCACCGCCGCCCCTGCGCCTCCCCCATCGCCGCCGGAGCACAGCGCCGCTGCCCTGTGCCTCCGACCGCCGCCAGAACACTCCGCCGCCGCCTGCGCCTCCCCACCGCCGCCGCCCTGCCGCACCACCGATGAAGCCGCCAGAGCACTCCGGCACCCCCGGGTCCGCGTGCGTGCTCTCTCGGCCGGGCACATGCTCGGGGCGCGCGAGCACCGCCCTGCCGCGGAGGTCTGCGCGAGCGGGAGTTGAGTGGGCCACCACCCCGGACGATGCGTTGCGAGGAGAGGAGGAGATGCAGTTGTGCGTCTCCGTTGGGCTGGCGCGCAAAATGCATTGGGCGTATGAGTAATCTGTTGGAGGACGTTTTGGAGAAGCAAAGCACTGTTCCTGACATTTTCTTTAGGGTTTGGGTCTCCTGTTGGAGACAGTCTAAAAATCCTCGTGGCAGTGCCGTGTCGCTGCGGGCACGCAACGGATCGGCGACGTTGGCGAGGACGGGCTATAGCTGATGAGGCGCGCATGCATAATTGGGCTCGGTGGACGGCTGGCCGGACGGGTGTTGGCGACGCCCGCCGAGGGTGGCGCTGGTAGATCTCTGCAGCAGCACGTGGACGGCCATGTGCTCGGCGCCCTCCCCGGCTCCCGCGGGCCCCGCCACGCACTCGTCGCTCCTCGGCGTCCACCCGTTCCTCCCCCGCGCCCGCCCGCGCAAGAGGACAAGACAAGCTGGGTTCCCTCTCCTGCTCACGCGCCCCGCCCTCACACACCACATCCTTCTGTTTCGTCTTTTCCCAGTTTCCCGCTCGCATCGCATCAGGACCGCACGCAGCTTCGCATCAGGCCGTCCGGTGAACTGAAGCAACGGTAAAAAGCGCGAGACAGCTAGCTGATGCCGGAGCGGACCGCTCGTCCGCTGCCACAGTGCCTTTGCGTGGCTCAAAACGGCACCTGGTTGACGTTGATTTGGGGTGGGCGGTAATCGCTTTTTGGATCATTGATCTACTCCTACTACACCTACACGGGGAGGCACTCGCTGGCTGTGATTAAAAGAACCAAAGGTGATCTCGTGCTCAACGGAAAAGCCTACCGCCGATCTGATCAGCTCAACTGGCCCGGATTCCTTACCTAACGGAGGGAGCGACCAGTCCTGTGACAGGCCCTTTTCTTGTCCGGTTCCTTTTTACAAATAATATAATCTGCTGCTCCGTCTATGGCCAAGCGAGCCTCGCTCGCTCCGTTCGAAGAGAGAAAATGCGTGCCTTTTCCTCTTTTCGCACCAAGCATGTCTGCGTGACACTTGTATTTTAGTTTCAGACTCTGGAACAGCGTCCTTGTGTTCTCGTCGTCAACTGAGTACTGACTTCCTCCTCACCATGACACTGCATTTTTTCTTCTTCAGGCACCGATTGGAAGACGAACACTGCAAATCTTCTTTCCTAGAGCTAACTTCTCTTCAGCATTATCAAAAAAAGTTGCTAGCTTTTCGCTAGGATGTATTTTCAGTGGCCAGTTGTTAGTTGGGTTAAAATTAGCTCAAATTAGCAAAGGTTAAATTGGCTAACAACTAGTTGAATGCTTAGCTAAAATTTAATCCACAAAGTGCCATTGTTGACGACCTTCCCAAGGAATGGCATAGCGATCGTGAGGTATTAATTTGGCATGTGTTCTGTAATGTGCATAGCCATGAAATTGATATTAAAGTGCTTCCAAATATGAATCCTCCAGTGGATCAATCTATGATATAAATATAATACACATTATCAAGTTTATTTAAATCCTGAAAATAGGAGGGTGTACTTATATGACAATGGTACTTGGCCAGCAGTTTGTTGCTACAAAATCCTAAAAGCACCTCGGAAATCCGATTATATATATATAAAAGTTTTTTATTATTAAAATCGCATGAAAACACCGCAGGATAGAAAACCTAGAACGGAATGGGACAGATTTGACTGGTCAACGCCTCATCACAAACAGTTCGGCAGCAGCAAACCACAAGAACAAAAAAAAAATTAACGCCCAAAATTAACTCACCTGCGTACAGTGCACCCTAGCGTAGTGGTCCCCACGTATATTATATACTAATCCTAATCACCGTACTAGTACCTTTTTTTCACCGACACCCGTGGTAAATCCCTGCGCCGATCGGGACCGTCCGATCACCCGACCAGTCGCATCCAGCGGCCCGCCCCTCAACGCTCATTATTCCCTCCGTCTCAAAATAATTCATCATCTTGACTTTAAGATGTCGTGTTTAACCATTTCGCCTTTATTCAAACTTTTATATAAACATCATCCATTTTGATGACTTGGTTTATTATTAGAGATATTTTAATAATAATTTATTTATTTCCTAAATTGTATAAATAATTTGAATAAGACGAGCGGTCA
The DNA here is from genome assembly GCA_015847255.1 of Hyparrhenia diplandra. Taxonomy (NCBI): domain Eukaryota; kingdom Viridiplantae; phylum Streptophyta; class Magnoliopsida; order Poales; family Poaceae; genus Hyparrhenia; species Hyparrhenia diplandra. The sequence continues at coordinate 194,873 of JADLZK010005498.1, forward strand.
AAATACGACGCCTGAGTCACCAACAACGTGAATTATTTTGGCACGGAGGGAATTCGGTTGCCCCGTGGTGTAGCAGCAGCAGTACTGCCTCCACTCCAGTCCAGTCCCAGCTCAGAGCTCTCAGCGGTGGCTGGCGGCCGGCGACCGGCGACCGGCGACCTCGTGCGGCATTGAGTCCTGGAGTGGAGCGCTGAACCACGCTGCGCGCCTGCATTCACCGCTCCGCGGGGTTCCTTCGTCTTCTCCGCGTGATCTGGTAAGAGCGTCCGGCTGCTTCCTCTCTCTCTCTGTTTCCCGTAGCAGAATTCGTGGTGGTGTCGGAGGTGGATGCTATGGGGGCGTCGCTGGGTGCTATGGGGGCGTCGCTGAGGATGGGATCTGGCTGCCTGGGCACTAATGCGGTGGTACGGCTCCGGATGGTGTGGGTTTTAGTCGGTTTTGCTGGGCAGTGGGAGGTGGGTTTGATACCTGACTAGGGGATCTGCTTCCGATTGGGTTCTGGATTAAGGATTTGATCCGGTAGAGGAAAGGTGATAGCGACATGTTCAGATCGCGTCCATTTGGGCCGCTCTCTTTGCTTGGTCAAATGTGGTCAAACACTTCAGTTTTTGCGAGTTCACTTAGGTTTTTGTGTGGGATTTTGGGGCTTTTTACCAGAGTTGTTTGCTGGGGTTTAGCTGAAATCCTAGATGCGTAACCACACTAAACTTTTAGGTCTCTTATCATTATTTAATGCCGCCAATGATTGGGGATTATAGTTTTAGTTGGATCAGTATCTGTGTGTTTGGTGTCAGTAGGGTCATTGGCCGTGTTTGATTGAATTTGTAGGGTCATTAGCCGTGTTTGATTGTATTTGTGCTGCTAATTTGGGGATGGGTTATTTAGGCATAGGGAGCATGAATGCCAGTCTCATTGTCTTGCTCCTGTACGTGGTGGATTTAATGCCTACTTTAGACCAATATGATTATTGCGTCACTTTTGTTTGGCAAAAGCTTGGAATCAAGTTTGGAAGTGCATTTTTTTCTTCTAGTAGTACTGATTGGTTAGCTATAATTTCAAGTAATGTTCCTTCCTTACAGGTTGCTCTGGTCAGTGATGGCCGGTGACATTACATGCGGATCCTTGCTTCAAAAAATTGCAGGTATGTTTGTGTTTTGTTGTCCACTATATGCTTTTTTGCTTGATACAGTGTGGCTGATGATGGCTTGCTTCTACTTCTACTGTAGTTCATATGGGATGAGGTTGGCGAGTGAGGAGGACCGTGACAAGGTCCTTTATCAGCTGGATCAGGAATGCCTTGATGTTTACAAGAGGAAAGTTGACCAAGCAACTAACTCTAGGGATCTCCTGATCCAGGCGCTGGATGACTCAAAGATAGAACTTGCTAGGCTTCTTTCTGCTCTTGGGGAAAAGGCTATTGCAAGAACCGTAAGTGATTATATGCCCATGCTAGGAAAATTCTATAGCCTCATTTCTTTCTTCCATAACTCTGACCCCCTAAAGCATGCTTCACAAGAGCAGTTAACGAATACCAGTATATCTATATGCATGATTTAGTGTGAGCATGTTACACCTACATAGTGGAACTAACTGCCTTCTTATATAGCCCTATTGTACTTTATAGATTTTTGTCATCACATTGCATGCTTCTTCTTTTGGTGTTTGGTGTCTACTTATGAAACTAGCTGCATTGCATTCTTTGCTACTGAATGCCTTGTGCAGCAGATTTAATGTTTGCTCAGAATTCATATGAAGCCTTACTCCATGTGTTTAGATTTGAATCTATTTGCCTTACTGCTGGGCATACAATTGAGAATATTCAATCCATGCAGCCTGAGAAGACAACAGGAACAATCAAGCAGCAGCTAGCTGCTATTGCGCCAACACTCGAGCAGTTGACTAAACAGAAAAATGAAAGAAAAAAAGAGTTTGTTAATGTACAATCACAAATTGATCAAATATGTGGTGAAATCGCTGGCACTATAGAGGTGGGTGAGCAGGTGACAACACCCCAAGTCAATGAGGATGATTTGACACTTGAGAGGCTTGAAGATTTTCGATCTCAGCTCCAGGAGCTTGAGAAAGAGAAGGTACTTTTTCTATCTTTTGCCTTTTTATTGGTTATGACGCGTTATCACACTTCATACTTGGCCATTACTTTAGTATTGGTTTCTTATTCATGAAAATAATTTGGTTTTGCAGAGTAATAGGTTGGAGAAGGTTCTTGAGTATGTAAGCATGGTACATGATCTTTGTACCGTCTTGGGGGATGGATTTTCTCAGCACAGTGACTGAAGTTCATCCCAGTTTAGATGACTCTGTTGGCGACAACTGTAAGAGCATTAGTAATGATACGTTGTCAAAACTTGACAAGACGGTAGCTACACTTAATGAAGATAAGAAATTGCGTCTAAGCAAGGTAAAACACATTTCCTAGTCTGTAAATGTGAATTGCACTCTGCTTACGTACACGATCTCACCATTGGCTTTCTTACAATCACAGCTTCAAGAACTCGCTGGTCAGCTCTACGATCTTTGGGATCTCATGGATGCTCCCAAGGAAGAAAGGCGCATGTTTGATCATGTTACCTGCAACAGATCAGCATCTGTGGATGAAGTCACAGCACCTGGATCTCTTGCTCTAGATTTAATTGAACAAGTGGGTCTTAGTAATAATTTTTCGGTTCCATCACCTGATATGAACTATTCCTTTGCCCTGCTTGACATTTACTTCTCCATTTATTCAGGCTGAGGTTGAGGTTCAAAGGTTAGACCAGCTGAAATACAGCAAGATGAAAGAAATAGCTTTCAAGAAGCAAACTGAGCTGGAAGATATCTATGCTGGTGCTCATATAGTGATAGACACAGCTGCAGCTCATGAGAAAATATTGGCACTGATTGAGGCAGGTAATATAGAACCATCAGAACTAATTGCAGATATGGATGCCCAGATAGCAAAAAGCAAAGGAAGAAGCATTGAGTAGAAAAGACATCCTTGATAAAGTAGAAAGATGGATGTCTGCGTGTGAAGAAGAGAGCTGGCTTGAAGATTATAACCGGGTATGGCAATTGATTGGTTCGCAAGTCAAATTACTGCTGCATGTACTGTGATCATTTATGCGATAATACCAAAGCTGTGCTGGCTGTGGCTTTTTAACCACAAAATTAAAATACCTTCTGCAGGATGACAACAGGTATAACTCTAGCCGAGGTGCTCACCTGAATCTGAAGCGTGCAGAAAAAGCTCGTATTCTTGTTAACAAGATTCCAGGTATCAGTTAAAATTATAACATGAATGCCCTTTACTTTGGCTGTGAAGAAGTTTGTGCCTTGCAAAATTTATGTTATGTAAATGTAAAAATGGATTTATATCTTGATCCTATGGAGATTATGCTTTATGTTTCATTGATTGCTGATGTAATGTCTTCTTTCATCCTAGCACTTGTTGAAACTCTGGTGGCAAAGACCAGGGCATGGGGGAGGAGAACCGTGGTCTGTCCTTTTATGTATGATGGTGTACCTCTTCTAGCTATGTTGGATGAGTATGTTATGCTCAGGCAGGAAAGGGAAGAAGAGAAGAAAAGAATGCGGGTTAGTTTCATATGCTCTTTAAATCTAAAAGCTATTATCACCTGGATTCCAATTCATTTATTGTCCATTAAGTTCCGTTTGGACCTATGCTAGAGTCTGGTCATTTTTTGGTTACTGATATTTGGTACTATATAACTGTATTTTCCATTTTGCATTTGACTTCAACAATTTGGCATTTTGCTATTCTGTTAATTCAATTCGTTTTGGATGATGGTTGCTGTGGAAACGTTGACAGAATGCTCTGATTGTTTCAATTTGAAGTATCTGATTTCGCCCCTTCTTTTGGGGAACAATGAACATGAACTAATTTAGCACTCCTTTTTGTCTCTGTCTGGACATCTCAGGAACAAAAAGCGCTACATTGAGCAGCAACTGAACACTGATCATGAAGGGCCATTCGGATCTTGAGTGAGTCCAAATCGGCCTGCTAGTTGAGAAGAAGGCCATTGGCCCAAAGTTGAACGGCAGCGTCTCAAACGGCACTCCTCAAACAGAAGGCTCTCAATCAGTGGCCAACAGAATGGTGGTGGCCATGGCGTCAGGTCTGGAGGGGAAGGATGGCAAGAAAAGACACGGCGAAGACAGCATCTCCTGGGAACAATACAGCTGCAGCTGCAGCTGCGCTCAGGTGCGGCAGCGACAGCCAAAGAAGACGTGGTGTCCCAAATTTCTGTCAGCGATCCCATTCCAAGCACACCATGATCTTTAACCTAGCATCGTATATTAGATATAAGCGACTCTTTTTTCTGATGTTCTATTGTTTTGTGGTAATATATTGTAATGCCTTCGTAGAGTAATTATGATGCCCATCCTTCAGCTTCTTTGGCACTTGTGTAATTCTTGTTTTTTTTTTTTTTTTAGTTCCATGCGGCGACTTGTAAGACGGTGTAGTATAGTCTTACTGAGATGTATTGCCATTAATCAGTGTGCTGGACGTATAAGCTGTTGAAACGTTTTTGGTGAGCCCGTCCTTGATTTTGCACCTCTATGAGCGTAGCGTACTGCCAATATTCTCTGGAAACTGGATTGCGCATTTCATTTCTGTAGGTAGACTTAAGTGATTGCTTCTACAGAGCTGCTATACTAGTAACATTTGAAGTCTTGCTAGCTTTGCTAGCTGTGATGTCTTTGAGCTGAGTTTCTCGTGATTGCCTTTTGGCGTGTCTCTTCATGCATGATCGTGGTGAGCCTCACCTCACCTCGTGCTGGTGAAGGGCATTCTACCATTCGAATAATTAAACGTTTCACAAGTATTGAACTAAATTTCTTGTTATTACAACCAAAAATTTCCACGGGTTCGAACCATTTAATCCATAATCATGAGCAAATGCATAAATATATTCCTGAAAGAGAAGTGGTGTCTTCCTTATAGGTGGAAGACTAATCTAATTTTGGACATCCATGGATTTTGGACAAATGTGCAGGAAATTCAAATTTTGGTGGGGGACTATCTCTTTCTAGTTTATTTTTTGAACTAGATATCCATTGTATATCCGTGTGGACATCCAGCTTCCATTTATTCCTCGACAACAACCTTAGTGTCTTGGTCATCCAAGCAGCAGCAGCAGAACATGGTGTTGGAAAGCATTTAGTTTGATTTGTTGAGTGACACCTAGTAGAGTAATGCTTTTATGAGTTGTAGCTAAATTTGGATCCACATGACGATGGTGATGAGAAATCTGCTAGGAGATGGTAGAGACAGAGATCATGCCATCCATGGAGAGAAGAAGATGAAAAAAACGAGCTCGAAGGCAAAGATATATACTAGAGGTCTACATTCCTCCAGTTGAGATAAAATAGAATGCATGGTCAGGAACACATATAAGCCGTGCTATTAAGATGGAAATTTTAAGACAATAGGGTTATCTAGTGCCACTAGATTCTTTACATATGCATTGGACCTAACGACGTCACGCATGCATTCTCTGTCAAAACTTGGATCTATTATGAGCCTTGCTCTAAGTTTGATTAAACTTTAGCTATTTTAACCGCCACGCATCCCATAGTTATATTCTTTTATTTATTTAAGTATCGGAAATAAAGTGCACTTTTAACTTTATCGCTTGTTGACATTCGTTTTATTTTAAAAAAAATTAATAAATATAACTTATTTTGTCGTAACATAAAAATATCTCTAATGATAAATTAAGTCATAACAAAATAAGTAATATTTATTAAATTTTTTAAATAAGACGAATTGGCCAAATAAAATGATTTAAATTCAAATAAAGGCATTTATTTATGGACGGGGAGTAAGTTTTAAGGACGAAGTTAGTACTTTTAAGCCACGTTGTGGTTGCTCTCAAGGTCCGCAGTTTTTTTTTTTTTTTTTTGAGCAAACTCAAGGTCCACAGCTGCACACAACCAAACAGTCCCTGCACGGTGCACGCCAAGCTCCACGGGCCCACGGCCCTATCTACTTCGTGTAATCATGCCCGTCGCCCGTGACCCCGTCCCCCCTGCCAATGATTCGGATTTCTCTACGGGCACCGTGCTTTGACCCGTCTCTTGCGTCTGCGTGCGTCACGTCTCCTCGTCGTCGCGTCACTCCAGCGCCGTCCCCCTGACCTGACCCAACCGATCCGATCCGTCTCAGCTCCATTAAAAAAAAAAAAAGAAAATCTCTCGCTCTCTCGCTCTCCCTTCCTATTCAGGAAAAGGAGAAGGCACCACCTGACCTCCATCGATCTTCCCTCCTCCATTCACTCCTCCGTGCGTGCGAGCTCCCGATTCGATCGACCTGCGTTTCGCAATCCTCCTTTGATTCGATCGGCGGCGGCGGCGGCGGCGGCGGCGGCAGAGAGAGATGAGGAAGCGTGAGCGAGAGAACCCGTGCGGGATCTGCGGGCACTACCACAAGTACGAGGGAGGGGAGGTGTGCGGCGTCTGCGGCCACCGCCCACCTGTAGCGTCGCCAGCGGGGGCGAGGCAGCAGGACTCGGCGTTCCCGTCCGAGATCCTCAAGGAGTTCCTCTTCCTCGGCAGCTACGACAACGCCTCCCGCTCGGAGCTGCTCAAGACCATCGGCGTCTCGCACATCCTCAATGTATGCTTATTCATTCACAGCGCGCCTTACCCTTTACCTGCATGGATGGATAGCCTTCCTTTTGTTTTCTTGTGAATGGGCTGATCCGGTGAGGACTGATTATGCTAGGGTTTGGGGTTGAGTTGAATTGAATGCTACCCCTTGTTCGTTGCTTGTTTTGGTAAGCACATCAATGAAAGAGGTTAATTAGTATGCATGTGCAGAAATAGAAAGTTACCTGGTTTCTTGTGAATAGGCTGAAGCTTAGTGTTCGGCTATGTTTAACTAGTCAAGGTGCCATCTGAATGTCCAGTGGGTTAGGGATACGAAATAAAATGGAATAGAGGGTTTTCATGGTAGGATTATGTGGTGAAGATGTTGAATTGCATGCTCAGAAAATGGTTCTATTGGAAAATAGCAAACATGGTGATAGTAATAGTATGGGCTGCATTTTGTGTTACTACTTATTGGGTTGTTATCTTTTTTTTTTGTACTGATAGTAAAGGCTGATGTTATGAGTGACAAAATATTGAAATCAAATGCAAGCATCGGAAACATTTAATTTTTGGATGAATGCCTGGATGACTTGGTACATCCTCCGTTGCTTGAGGTTGTGAGTCTTTGCATTGGAGCTTTTCAAGCATTTATGGAACTAGCATTGTCCTTAGGGAACTGTTCCATTCTTCCTTTTACATGTTACTGGTTTCCCACTGCAGGGAATCTTCAGGTATTGTGGCAGTGATACCTCTGAATCACTTTCATAGTCTCATCATGTGCACATGCTTGTTTTAAGAATTGCCATTCAGCCATAGAAAAGTTCGAGATGACCCTAATTAATACAAGTCAGAAAATAGTGGAAATTAAGGCTGCACCTGGTAGAGCATTTCCTGTGCTCTATCGATGGTGGTTAACATATTTTTTAGCAGTTACAATGTGGAACTGATTACCACAACATAGATAATGAGTCTTTAATTATCTCACCACATTTGGATGCTTCCCAATTAGTGATCCTTTCATTCTTTACTGTCTTTGATTGCAATCAAGCTTTGATTGGAGGAAGCCTAAGCTGGTGTTATTTATACTGTTAATCTGCGACTTATCCATTTCATCTACTTAAGTAATGTTGCACTTTTAAATTCTCAACTTCATTTCAGTATTTGAATATTTATCCCATCACAGGTACTATGTATACCATTCAGTATTGTTTACAGTAATGCCTAAACTAAAGAAGATTTTATTAAGTGGATCAGCAACAGTTGGTTACAGACCCTGGGTATTGCATTAAGATGAAGTTCTCATGCAGGTGAGAAAACCCCTGAACTCTGTCCCACCAATACATGGAGGCATTGTAGCGGTATAGATGAGGGATTTTTTAACCCCAGCCTGAAATGGTTCCCATGTAGAGTCGGACTGTGGACCTGAGTGCTACTCAGACCACCTAACCAACTCAGCTAGAGGCACTTTTGCTTTCAGTAGCGTTAACTTGCATTGAAGCAATAGTGAAGGGGCCTAACTTATTTTGTCAAAGTACCTAGGAAAGTTTTTCGTGGATACCACCTGGGTGGTGGAATTGTGAAAGCCTCTTAAAAACATGGAATCATGGAAGGCTATAAAAAACATAAAAGTAAAAAAAACTTGGGCCATCCACGCATGGGACTGTCCCAGAAGTTAGGATGCAAAACCATTTTAGAAAAAATTCACACAAAAGTGATCAATTTCAGTGCATGTGCACTAGAGGACAAAATTCCTAGTGCATATGCACTTGAAATCTGACATTTTCTGTTTTTTCCAAAACAAGTTTGCATCCCAACTTTTGCAACATGTCCCATCTATGGGTATACTATAGATGTTGCAAATTTCGACTTCGAAGTGACAAAATTATTCCCTTGATCATACATGATACCATTCACCAATTGATGGTTCTGACAGTCTGTTACCTGAAGTACCTGGAAAGTATTCAGTGGAACTGTGAAAACCCCTCATAAAAACATACATGCAAGTTTAAAAATAAAACGAAACTGGCTCATCCAAAGTGCATCCATATATGGAAATGTCACAGAAGTTAGATGCCACTATGGATATGCCAAGTTTTGAATATTTGAAAACTTCTAAGTATGGTTTAGACTTTTCATGATTCTACTGGGTTGTTTCTGTCAAATATTTTCACAACGTTACCTCTACTCAACATTACATGGGCCTAGAGTCAAAAGTTATATTTGGAAGTAAGCTGATCTTCTGTCAGGGAGCTTGCTGTTGCAAGTTACAGTGACAACTAGTCACACAGTAACCAGATAAACCAATGTTCAATGGACCAATCTGGGAGGAAGTAGACAGCTTTATACTAAGAAGAAAATAGGCTCCAAAATTTGCCTTGATGAGGAATTAACCTTGTTGGTCTGGGCATACTGTGTGCATCCACATCCTCAACCGACTTGAGCTTCCTAGATTGCCTTCACTAATGCGTGTCTAGACATTTCATTTGAAACTTTTACATCATGCTTGTGTCTGAATGTGAAGTGGCATTGATGTCTCTTTACTTGCAGACTGTACCTTTATGCCAAAACCTTTATCGGAATTCATTCACTTATCACTGCCTTCAAGAGGACAAAGACTCTGCAGTTTGATGATGCAAACCACTTTCTAGGTACGCACACTATTCTCTTCTCTGTACCTTGTGATTGGAGGTTAACCATTTCCTCATTCCACTCCTAATTAAATGCTTTTGAACTTCAGAGCAATGTGAGGGGGAGAAAGCACGCGTCCTAGTCCATTGCATGTCAGGGAAAAGTAGGTGTGTGTGTATGGTACATATGTATATATTTTGTCATCTGGGAACTATAATAATCTTTCATATTACTGGCACTAATTTGACTAATGTTATCAAAACTCTTTTATCAGATCGGCAGCTTTTGTAATAGCCTTCTTGATGAAGTCGAGAGGTTGGAGATTGGCACAATCCTTTCAATGGGTGAAAGAGCTGAGACCACAAGTGCAACTGTCTGATGGTAACTTCATGAATTGCACATACCTTTGCTGTGAACTGTCATTTTTGTTCTCAGATACCTTGAAGAAAAATAGGAAGATTGATGCTCAAGTAGTCTATTATTACAAAAATAGTTATGATTAGCTACGTGAGCGTATGAATTACACAATAAGATTGGGCCACCCTTAACATTCCCACATGTATGCATATCAAAGCGAAATGATACATCATCATTCGTTTGCAACACATAATTTATTAGTGACGAAGGCTGAAAAAAAATTTTTAGGGCGGGCTGAAACAAAGGAGATGTTGATTTGTATGAAGATTAAATGGTGATTTTTTGTTTTTGCTACAGTAATTAACCTTGATTACCGGATTTTAGGGGGTGGGGGGGGGTGTGCTAGAGCCCCACCCGCCCTAATGCTAGCTTCGTCCATTCTCATGTTAATTCTGTTGCTGCACTGGTTGACAACTGACATGTTTGAGGGGAAAAAACTGACATGTGGAACCCAGTCCTGATCGAAAATGTCAATTTATGGTACTACAGTAATAAAAGAGCATGAAACTTATCATGCTAAGTGCAAAAGTAAGGTGAAAAATAGTTCATATTTAGTTTATTTATTTGTTAATGTATAGCGAGTAGTCCTTGCGCCTTGAGTCTGCTACTGAGTTGAATTACTATCTGAAATGAGCTCAGTAGTTTAGCTACTACAAGTTCTCACACTTTAAATTTGGACCTTATAGCCACATAAATAATAGTGCATTTACCATGTGCTAACATTAGTGATGAACTTGCTTTCTGCAGCAGCACAGCAGCAGCTGATTGATTATGAAACGAAACTTTTGGTTCTAATAATGTCAGCATACCAGCTCAACCTTTTGCTCCAGTGGATTCGTTCCCCGTCTCTTGGATTTGGTTTTCCAAAACCAGCAGGTGACATCCAAGTGCCTACGTTTAACCAGCAGGCTCCAGCATCTATCTTTGATCGTGTTACCCCAAACAGCTTCCCTAGTAATTTCACATTCGGAGCTGAAAGAACTAATGAGGCGAAACTTCCAGACGGCAATAATTTCAGTGTGATAAACTCATCTGGGAGTGATAGCATGATGGACAGCTCCTAGGATGGTTCTGCCTTCATTGATACACAAAACAAATGACTCAATTGCAGATTTAGTCTGGTTTCTCAGGATGTTTTTGATTTCTGAGAAAGAAATGCATTTTTGTAATAGGATGTCGCAATATTTGCCAGTATTATTACAATTGTTGTTGTGCATTTAGCAATCATGAGTGCTTTTTTATGGAACTTTTCTAGTGTAATTCACGTGAATAAATTACGCTGGATAGTTTGAATAAAAGTTACTCCTCCGTACTCTAAGTAAAAAGATTTCGCTTTGGACAAGGTTTGGGTTAAAAATTGGGAATATAAATCATCAGTAACTTTTGAACTTGTTGAGTTTGCAAATGTGAAAACTATATGAATAGATTTTGTCTTGAAAAATGCTTTCATATAAAAGTACATGTACTATTATTTTTTTTCATAAATATTTTTATAATAACAAGAGATAAAAGATTAATTTTAGAGACAATGTCGCTGCCTTAAATGACGCCGACGTCTTTTATAAGTAACGGAGGAGTACACTTGTGCCTGTATTTGTGAGCTCAGAAACTATAACTAATCCATACAAAGTTGTTGTCAACATCAATTGGAGATTCAGAGTACATATTATTGCAGTAGTAAGAAAACTCAATGGCTCCAAACTTCTCCAAAAATGCTGAAAATAAATGCAAAGGTTCATATTTGGGGGATTATTGATACAACTTTCTATGCTTTTGTAATTTTCTTTTTCTTAAAGAAATATTCCTTCTGTATAATTTCCCCCCCTTCCCTGAGTTTTCACATGAAAATTCCTTCCTGTATTACTGTATGGGGGCCATGTGAAAAGGATGACTTCGCACAGTTATGGTTGGGTGTAATGCGTGCGAGCCACCTAGGAACATTGTGTACATACACTTCTTCATTTTCATGGAGACAAAAGAAAAGGATCGTGCACATAGTCCAGCACATCACACCCAAATCGAACAAAAACTTTGGTCTCGTTCGTTTTGGCCCGGAATGGCTCGGAACGGCCTCTGTGCGGAACGAAGTGGGCTGGTTTGCTACCAAGTCTGGTCTAGAATTGACATTAATTTTGGGTCGCTTAGATTGGAACGGACCGGTTCGACCTCCTTCCCCCTCCTTCCGCCCCGGATCAAATCCTCACCTCCCACCCTGGGCTCCAATTTGCGTCGCGGCGGCGCAAGAGCGGCAGATGAGGGACAAATGGCCTTGGTCGGCGGCTCGAGGAAGTAGCGAGTGATGTGTTTATTCCATTGATCTTGATTTACATTTATACACGGTGTGGGGACTAAGTTCGCGACAGCCCCCTCTTCACGGGGAAGTATCCTATGTCCTGGGGAATATAGGAACGACGCAGGTGAAACCTCACGCACCCGTTGGCCCCGTAACTTTAGCGGGATCTGAAGGGGAATCAAGGGAAGGATTTAGATCACCTCACGGGATAATCATAACACTCCCCCTTGATTGAAATCCATCCTTGAGATTAATGAATGGCATTGTTCCTCCAAAAATTATTGCAGGATAAAACGAGGAAGAATACATGTGGAATATGCTATTGAAAACTCCTTAGAACCTAGCGGGAAAAGGAGAAAAAGTGTAGTATATTATGATTATTGCCTCATTGAGAAAACCTTCGTGAGAAAACGCGCATGTCAAGTTTAGAGAGTAATATATGTCTTTGATATTCCTTAAAACCCCCGTTGGGGAAAAACAAGGAATATGACATATGCTTATGTTAATATTGCCTCATTAAAAACTTTCTATGAGAAACCTTGAGGAGGAAAAACTCATAAAGAGAAAAGAGTGCAATATGATGGTTTGGGCGAAGGCAACTTCTGGGGATTTCTCCCCCAGAACCTTGCAAAGTCTCTAAGTCATCGCGTACCAATTCCTTTGACACATTTATCAAATAAGGAAGCTGGTAGGGACTTGGTGAACAAATCAGTGAGATTATCACATGATTTGGCTTTCAAAATTTCTATTTCTCCATTTTGTTGTAATTAATGAGGATAGAACAACTTAGGAGAAATGTGCTTGTTTATGTTGCTTTTGATATAGCTTGTCTCCATCTGTGTAACACAAGCTACATTATCTCATAGATGGTTGGTGCTTGGATAGCACCTATACCACAAGCATTGTTGTATGTGGTTAATCATTCTACGATGCAAAACACATTTCGTGAAGCCTCATATAGTGCAACTATTTTAGAATGATTTGTGGATGTTCTCACCAAAGTTTGTTTTGGAAGACATCCGCGAGATGGTTGTTCCACGTGTAGAAACACAAAAGCCATTTGTGATTTACCCAGTCGGTGATATCCAATCAAATTGGAATTTGGACTTCTTCGTAAGAATAGCTCAAGATCCTTTATGCCATTAACATATCCGAGGATCTGTTTTACCTCTGTCCAATGTCTTAGGTAGGAGCGATGCTATGTCTAGCAAAGGGGTTCACGCTTGAATGCAATGTCGCCCGTGCTATTTGCTAGATACATTAGCGCCCAATGGGACTAGGAATAGAACATGAGGTCCCAATATTTCCTCCCCTCACCCCCGAAAAGTCTCGAATGGGCCGCCTTCATTTCTAAAGACCGAACAACCATGGAGGTTTTGTTAGGATATTCTTATCCATATTGAATTTCTCCAATACTTTCTAGGCATAAAGGCGATTGATGCCACGAGAGATCCTAGTTGGAAGGTGCTCAAGCTTGTAGGCCTAAGAAAAATTTGGTTTTACCCCTAGGACGGTGCGGTGACCCGGCCAAGGGGAAGGATTTAGATCATCCTCGCGGGATAATCATAATAGAGGAGACGGCGGCGGCCTCGGGCGGCGCGATCGATGTTGACGACTACCTCCTCCCATCAGGCGTCCCCCTCGCCCGCCTTCTCGGTGGTAGCGTGTCACCCTCTTCTTTCCCTTGATCACTAGGGTTCTTGCTTTGCCTCCGCTCGATCCATTGTCCGTGGTTCTTGAGGCGGTGGGTGGTGGCGGTGGGCTTCTTCTGGCTCATTAGGTGGTAGGAGATCTTGGTAGTGGTTCTTGCGGATCTCGTAGCTTCCCGATTGGATCATGCTTACCGTGAGCTTCGATTGGGTCATGCAGACCGCAGCTTCTGTTTGGTCGTGGTTCTAGGTTATTGTTTCAAAAAGATAGAAAAACAACAAGTTAGGAGAGATTCAGATCCATTTTTGCTTGATTTAAACCTAGATCTTTTTGTGTGGAAAACCCAAGCAAACGTTCAGATAACCACAAGCATGTTTTAGGTCCAAATATATATTGGAGGTGCTATAGCATGCATATTTATATTTTGGGGGAAAGTACTTATACTTTGTATTTTAGAGCTATTCCTCCATCATGTCCAACCACCCAAACGAGAGGCATAGTGGATTGGCCATTGCCCCAACATTGGCGCATAACGCGATATGAGGACGTCGTAGTACCCCTAAACCCGAAAAGATTCCCCAATCAGGCCTCCCAGGGCATCCCATTCCGTAATGGGAACCGAGGCCATGCCCCGATTAGCCGGTCGTACATGGAATAGTGATCTAACATCAGCGATTCGGCTACCATGATGCTACCGCCTTTATCCCCCTCGTCGATCTAAAATGTATAAAGAAGGACAAGTGGTGATATACCAATGCCACGATCATCAGTACCCCAACATGGAGGAGAGGAAGATGATGACTTGGACTACCCCTTTCTCTTTTTCAATTTTCCCTTTCCTCCTTGGTTTTCCTTCCACGACAACAATTGTAACACTACCTGCCTTCTTGGCTATAAAAAGGAGAGACAAACCTTGCACATGGTGTATCTACACTCAAGCCACTTTGAGCATACTTGAGCTCACACACGCAAATGCACACGCATGCGCGCACACCCCCACGTGCACACCCACACACACGCACGCACACGTTCATGCGCACACACACACAAAGCTTCTCCCTCTCTCAATCATTTCTACACCCCTAGGACAAACCAAACTAATACACGCTCACCGCTGGACTAGGGACGCTACGCCTTTGAAACAGGATAAATCCCTTTCTATCTCAATTCTTTACCATCCCAGGCTAGATGCCTAAGCACATGATTACTAGTTGGTGTCAGGGTTCAAAACACCTGCGACACTTATATTCACCCTTAGGATCCTCCGCCACGCACACTACAAGACATGTTTAGGTTTGTGTCATTTCATTTTTATCATTATATCTACAATTTATATCACAAGTTAACATTTATAACACCCGGTTGATGAAAATGCATGCACCTTAATGCTGATGTTGGTGTCATAAATCTATGACGTTGATATAGGATTCATAAAATCTTATGACATTTGGGTTTTAAGTCACAAAATAGAACCATGGCCTGCTACAACCCACATAGTAGTAGCCTTATATGGTCTCGTTGTGGTTGAATTTAGGCGCAACCATCTTTTGTTTTGAAACTTATTTTTGGCCCAGTGATAAAATAGAGTACGCCCCAACCAGGTGGAGCACACCTCAAGGGTTCCCTAGGACATCTCCCCCCTTGTCCACCTCATGCTGCTTCGCTGCCAACATCAATCGTAAAATTGTATATATATATATATACTTCATTGCGGTCACTTTAAGACTTTATTTTAGATTGTATCTTATGTGTCTTTCTTGTCTTCTTGGTTTAGCATATTGGGATAGTATTTTGTAGCAAGATAAGTTGTTGTGCGCGGTTGATAATGGTACAATTAAGGGGTCTAATGAGATCTATCAAGTGCAGGTTGTAATCACGATTATGATAGCACAATGATAACCCTAATGCAAATATTAATGGTGTATGAGCGTCCGAAGGCTTATTCTGGTAACCTAAACCTAAACCCTAAACTCTAAACCCTAAACCCTCAAGCTCTTTTTTTATGGTTTTTCTTAAGAAGAGGTGGGAGTTGGAAGGGACTCGAAGTTCTTTGTGACTCCCTCAACAATGATAACATAGGCAAGCCTTTGGTGTCTTCGCTGAATGACACGGAGAGAGAGATGGATAAGAGTATTTTGACTATTTTTTTTGTTTTCTTACGATTACATGTTGCTAGTATTTATATTGTCAACGAGACTTGAACTCCAAAGCAATATTGGATATCTTTATCAGATTTGGATTCTCCTTTTCTAACAAACTCTAACTCAATCTCTTATCTAAACAACTCTTTTCCTAATCTACTAAGACCTGATATGGTGACGACGGATGTGGCGGCGTGGGCGGGCGCTGGGTCAGCTGACCTAGGACGCCCAGTCCGCCACCCTAGGCCCCTTGCTGGCCTGTTTGTCTCGCCGGAGATTGCAGCCCATGTTGTGTGTGTGACAGATTCTAGAGGGAATTAAATAGGAGCCATAATGAGCAATTTTCTTTAGCTTTAGGGTGGATTGAGAAAAAGTTTTTATTAAATCGCCACTAGTAAAATTTATGTGAGTTTTGAAGTTTATTAGGTGACCAGAAGTAATTATCGAGTATAAACTCCTCAAAGAAGTGATGTCAAACAGCACCTTAATTAGTGATCGTTGTACGCGTCACTTCCTTGCCGCGTCGAACGACCTCATCTTATGGTACTTGATGCGGTAGTTCAGAGAGTTTGTTAGCGAATAGATCGTGCCGTTTTCTGCGTGTTAATTGGTTCTTACCGTGTTAATTGGCATTTACGTCGAAATTCTTCCATCCATGCGTAAAACCTGTTCAAATCTCTCCCCGGCCCCGGCCCTCTGCCACGTACTCGAACACCACAAAGTTATTAAAAAAACAGAAATGGCGTCGTCGTCGTCATCATCGCCGGCGCCACTGTGGGTGATCCTTGGCCCGCGTCGCCCTCGTGCAGCACGACTCCATCAAGGACCCTGGGGATGTCAACTTGAAGCTAGCCCTGCCGCCGCGCGTCTCGACACTGACGGTACCCATGAGCGTCCACCCTAAAGCCCGACTACGACGACACCGACAGGCACCCATACGTCGTCGCGGCCGCCGACGCCGGCCTCCTCGTCCACGTCTCTCTCACTGGCCCTTCGTCGGCTTCGATCTGGATCGGGATCCGCCGGGCATCCTCCTCGTCGCGCGCGACTTCCTCCGCGGCGCCGGACCGGGGAGGCCATCGCCGCCTCCGTCGTTCGCGTCCCCGACCGGGACCGTTCGTACCTGGCCGGCATCTCAACATAAAGAACACTGGCCTCGTCTCCCTGCCCGGCAGCGGCGGCGCCGACTACATCGTCGCCGAGCTACCTACATTTCCGCCATCGATGACGACGACGACGACCGCGCGACTCTCATCTTCTTCCGCTCCAGCGCCGACACGTGGGTGCAGAAGGATCTGAGGTGCCCCTCCATGTCCGGCCGGCGCTGGATGTGGTCCTCCCACGACGTGATCGCGCACGACGGCAAGCTCTGGTGGGTGAACCTCGTGTGGGGGCTCCTGGGCTGCGACCCCTTCGCCGACGAGCCCGTGCTGCACCACGTGGCGCTGCAGGAGACGTACCCCATCAGCGCTGCAGGTGACGTGCCCATCGAGAGGCGGCGCATGGTCCGGGTGAGCCAGGGCAAGCTGCGGTTCGTGGAACTCGCCTGCCCGCGCGTCGGCCACAAGGAGGAGACGCTGGTGCTTGTGTGGACGCTGGTCTTCGGCCGGGGCACGTTCGCACGGTGGCAACGCCACCGCGTGGCGAGCCTGGCGAGCATCTGGGCGAGCGACAGCTACAGAGCCACAGGGCTGCCGGCGAAGGTGCCTGCACTCGCGCTCCTTCACCCCAGCAACACGGACGTGGTCTACTTCCACCTGGAGCAGTACCTGTTTGGCGTCAACGTGGCCCAGAGCATGGTTGTCGACTTCGTTCGCAGGCCGTGCAAACTGGTCGAGGTGGTCGCCGGTCCCCAAGCGGCCGCCGCCGGTCAGCTGGCGGCACGTCCTCGCTTGGGAGCTGCCATGCTCGCTTGCCGGTGGTAAGGCTTAGTATATATCACGCGCGCTTAATATCAGTTTGAATAGTATGATCGATCGTCTCAGGCAAGGACAGAGTAACACATGAAGTCAAATAATGCAGGCTGTCTCATTTCTTTTCTGAAGTTTGTATGTAGCAATACTTTGAGGGCGTGTTCATCTGTTCTGGTATTTGGAGTTAGGGTGTCAAACTAATAAGGAAGAACGTGATTGGCGGAATTGCTCACAAATGATAATAGATATGTAAATGAACAAAAGTATGCCAGTAACGTTGCATTATATTCAAGATGTGATGTGGAAAATAAAAACATATGCAACAACCCTCGTATGAAGCAAATCCCTTAGTATCATGTTGATCCAAATATCTAGACAGTTGTACACACTGATTCTCTACAACATAAAAACAAAAAGAAAAACTGTCATTTGGCGCGGTAAAATTTTCGCCTCACTTTTCACCCACATGCGATCCAGCGTCTCACACCCCACCCGTCTACACACGCGATCTATATTGGGCAACAACCAATCAGCTTAGGCACCCAAGCATGCAAAGTCTATATTCGCAACCTCCCAATCCTACTATCTCAAGTGAAGCCACCGTGACACCCTCACCACCTCCCCGCCACGCCTCACTTCCTCCTCCTACTCCTTATGCGACGCCCTCGCAAGACCGAAACCATGACCTCCACAACACCGGAGTTGAGCCGCGGGACGCCAGAGCTGCGCCACGATCGATTTTCTCCGCAGCGTGAACGCTGCCACTCACAAGAACTCACCCACGCCTCCCTCGTGTGCACCGCCACCGCCACGCCGCTGCCTCCACGCATTAACGCAGCAGGATTGCCAGGTGTGCCAATCTCTTCTCATCCCTTCCTGATGTGCGAAAGTGTGAAACCGAAAGCATGGAACCCTAATCCTTAGACGTCGCCCGAATCACTAATTGTATGGATTGGAAAACTGGGATACACACCTATTTCAAATCTAGAATGCACGTCTTTTATTTGATTCTTATAATATGTTGCAGCCGAATCCCAATGCAGATCTGATTTAAGTACAATGGTAGTCACGAATTTTCCAATAAAATGTAATGGTTTCAGAGGTTGTTATAGAGATAGGTTGTTTGATTAATAGCAATTTAATTTGTGGAAAAAAGTTTATCTTATTTGCCTCCTACCAGTTCATCAAATTAAGTGGTATTCTGTGTTGTGTTTAGTTTTGCTTTTAGTCAATGTGATTTATCCACCTCACCCCTCAGTACATAAACAAGGATCCAATTTTAGCTTTTTTTGTGATTCAGAATTTATCTTTTGCTACTAATCCCTTTTGCACGAGTGCTGTAATTTGTTATTATGTACTGCATGTGATAAAATATTTATTGATACAAATGATTTTATTTGTTTTGTTCTCTTATTATTCATCTCCTTGAATGAGTGTTCTCAGGTTTTTGCATTTGATGCAAATTATATTTACATCTCTCTTAGTCTTATGGATTCACGATTGACATTTTTTCCCATCCTACTAATACCTATATGCTTGAGGATATGGTAGCCTTTTCATGTTGTACGTATGATGGTGGGCTGGGGAGAACACTGAAATGGACAATACTTGTGAAAGGATCTGGACAGGGAAGATTCGTCCACATGGTCGAGTGATAAACCGAACACAAAAAGAAGGGATGGAAAGTGTCCTCTTATTCCTCTAGAAGTGAGAAACTCCTATTTCCTTTTTGTCTGTATTTGTCTGCTATACCGTAGATAAGCTCATTGAAATCTAGCTTTTTAGGCTTGGTTTTCTCTCCCCTGCTTTTTATATTCAGTTATAACAAGTTAGGTTAGTTGGTTAAGCTTCATATAATCATTGTGACTTTTTAAATTTGGTTATGATTATACTAAGTTGCCTTTTGAAAAAACTTTGTTTTAAGGTTTTGTGAGACGTTTTCTAAGACACGTAGTATTGATTACCCATGTGGTAGGCACTAATAATTACATATATGCTTGACAAGATGGTATGGAGGTGCCTTGGAGATTTCTTTCCTACCGACATAAAACATTATCTTAGCTGCACCACAAAAATGTTTATACACAGTAGTGTTGGTGAACCTACGACGCCCGCGCTCTTCGGGGCTGTTAATTGCATGAAATTTGTTTTTGGATTAGTGTCACTTTAATGTCGATTTTTAAGTTCACAACGCGGCGGTCTGTGTGTTTTTAGTAAAAAGTTTAGTTGTCCCGTAGCTTAGCAACGCACGGGTATGCTACTAGTTGAGTTATAAATGACAGCATTGTAAGACATTTTTGAGATTGCTGAAACAATACTATTGTTTCGGCGTCCTGCTTTTTCCTCTTGCCATACGCCTGGCCCGACTATTCCTCTTGTCCGCACGCGGCAGCCGCCCACGGTGCCAACTTCGTAGATGGCGGCTCCCAAGCCAGCACCACCACCCCCTCATCCCTACTCTCACGCAACGCCCCGGTAGGATCCACAATCCCTATTAATGCGGTATCGCTTGCCAGATACGCATGTCGCCTAACCGCATTCATCCTCTTCCCCATCGAGCGCCACCAGCGCTCACCTCATCCCTTCTCTCCGGGTCCTCAAGCGGGCGAATCGGCAAGCCATCACGTTGAGGCAATCGGCGGCCGAATCGGCAATCTCCAGCGGCATGGCATCCATGCGGGCCGCTGGCGGCTCCAACAAGAAGCCACGCCCCGCCACCGCCTGCCGCCCATGCGGCACCTCATCCCCACATTCACGACGCCTCGCCCGTGAGTCTACCCTATGGCATGCCCACCTCCGCCCGGAGTCCCCTACATTGTGATGTCCGCGGTCTACGCCGATTCCATTATCTGACAGCGTGGGGACTCATCCACCGCGCCCGGTCTATACCGTACGACGGCCCGTCCGCATAATTTCACGGAGGGGTGGATCAATCCCCTTTCCACGGGCGCCGCCGGGCGTGCCGGCGCAAATGGTTGGAGCCCGATCCATGATGGCTGCCGGCGCGGCGGCTCGGCGCTCTGGACACGAGGGTACACGCCAATCTTCCTCGAGGCGCTGCCGTGGCGCCATTTGTGGCCTCTCCAAATGGGCGACCATCGCCGTTTCACGGTCATGAACGCAACCGGCCGTGGAGGGGATTGCCTGATGCCCCTTCACATCGGCAACAAGGACTTCGGCGAGATATGGCCCGGATCTTACGTGAGGTAATGGTAATTTTCGATTGGTGGAGAACCGATGTTGACGATCCCAAGCTCAAATCAACATGATTCAAACCCCGCAGAACCGCTACACCACATCTCCGGGATGGTTATCAACCAAGCACGACTTGATTGACCTCGCCAAGAAGGCTCCCCGCAGCGAATCAAAGAACACCAACAAGACGGTAAATACGCTAACCGGTAATTGCAAATATGAATTGAACTAATATGTATATGGGGTTCGAGAACTCAATTCCAAAGGACTAATCAACATAGTGGAGGAGATCAAGAACAGGGGCCTTGGTTGGATTGCAAAGAGACCTTGCCGGTACAATTACAACAACAATGTTCTGTTTCCCACGAGGAAAACAAGAACTAAACAAAACCGAATTGATATCGGGGGCTTTAGGAGCCTCATGTAGAAACAAAGAAGGGAAAAAAGCTACGGCCATCTCTGCAGAAAAGCTACGACCATCCATAAAACCGAAGGCATGGCTGCATGTAGTGACACCCGCTTATGTGGTTGCATGGATTTCTATTATTGACTTCAAGTATCACGACCGTGAGCTCCCTTGATCGAGGTCATGGTAGCATGGCTAAAAGTAGGAGCAAAAGCGCTTTTGTGGTTGCATGAGTCTTGTTCGTTTTGGTCATGCAACGTGGCTTAATGAGTTGGAGATGAACGTGTGTGTTCCGCATGGTGATGTCCTCATCATCCTCCCCTTCTTGAATTGGAGTCGCCCCGACTCCATCTTGGCTTTCAACCCTTTGCAAGGCGGTGGCCATGGTGGTCTTTTCCGGTAGAGATTCATCATCTTTCTCCCTGCAAAAGGTTATTACTAACAAGAGACATTTGCTCCCCTTCTTTAAATTTGACTTGTGTTCTTAAATCAAAACTAGAGGAATATGGCATGCAAATAGTATTGATTTTTATAATCCTCTAAGGCATCATTTTTTTTTGCAACAAAAGGAGAATTCAGATTGGTACAAATGTAAACTCGATGTATCAAATATTGTCCTTTGTTGTTATATTTGCCAAAAACATGATATGTATGTCTAGAGGCCCATGGCAAATCAAGATATGCATATAGTTTCTCGTCTAAAGAATTAAGATTACACAAAACATTAAATTCAATATAACCAAAAGTATTTAAAGATGACAACAATTTCAACTCATCAACACCACTAGCATTATGAATAATATGTCTATTTTTAGCGCATGTGTTCGATTTTCGACACACATATATCATAATCATTCATTAATGGTTGCATTGGTATAGTATAAATATCATCATGCAAGTCATATTTATCACAAGGAACATCTACCATATCATCTTGTGACAAAGGTAAATCGGGAGATGGTTCCACTAATGTTTGCTCGATCATAGCATGATTGGTAGAAACATTCAAACATATCAAGAGAACTCTCACCTTCTCTTGAATTTAACATCGTCGGAATTACCTTTGCTCTCATGTTCAAGCAAGAAAAATAGGTGTTGGTTCTGAATTTTCACATGAGGCTATGATCTCCTTGTTTTCTTCCACAATGTCCTTGCCCTCTTGCTTTAGTTGAGAATCCTACAAAAGGTTTGGTGGAACAAGAGATACAACAATGGACTGATCCCTCTAAATTATTCACCTCATCATATGAATTCAAAATAGGAGGTGGATTAATAAAGGTTTCACGCATAAGAAGTTTCATATCATTCCAAGTTTGAGTTTTGTCTGAAGGATTTCAAGAATCCCACCAAGATAAGCCGTAATGTCGTAAAACACTAGTGCATTTTTACCTTTCTCCTTGGACACATAAAGCGAGTAAGAAAATATATTTATCTATAGCAATTTCCCATTCAAAGTACTCATATCGCCACCCACACCATCATAAGTTGGTGGATATGAACCTATCATTGTTAGAAGACAACAAAAGACAACACAAAAAAGTATTATCCCTAACAACTACTTGTGAGATGGAAAAAAGTGGTGGTGGTAGTGGAATGCAATATCGAAACGTCTTACCACCGTCTTGCAAGTATTCTTACCAAAACCAATTGGGTGGTACTGTCCGGTCGGCCGAAGCTTTGTGGTGTAAAAGTTGCGAGGAGGAACCCGTGGCCGATCAAGTATATGTGGAGCTATGGGAAGGCAAAATATAGTAGCAAGGAATAGCAATAATTTAATTCGAAATTGCAAGATTGAAAACTAGTCCTCCTTCAGTTCATGTCGTTGGACCCTAAACTTGTCCGGACCTAGTTCAAGCAAAGCACAATAACTCAAAGACAAGGACTCAAAAGATGCAAAGCACTTATGAATAATTTTTCTTTTCCTTTTCTTTTTTTCTCTTTTTTTTTGACTTTTCCTATCTTTTTTTGCACCGGTTGCCTTTACCTTCTTCTTTTCTAATACTAGAAGGTGCCTAAATGAGTTGAACCTCAAGATGCAACAACGCTTATGAAAGCGTGCAAAGGATCATTGGCAAGTATGATATGAAGGGTAATATTAGTCTGATTTATATGAGTGTTGTCTAACATGGATAATTATAGATCACATTCACCCAAACGTGAGCATGCGACACATGCAAAGACACGCACTACACCACAACACCACAGTACCGCCGGATGGCTGGGATGGTTCGACTTACCGAAAGCCACATACGTACATTTATCGATCGACCCTAAGAACATATAGCGTCCGACTTCAACCGACGCCGTAAGTCCCGACGCTAAAACTCTTTTTGTGTGTTTATTTAAAAGTAACTCTAAAATGTACCTAGTGCGTACCTCAGAAAGATTCAAAAAATCACAAAAATATATGGATATATTTTCTCTCATACGCTTTCACTAAGACCATATCTTGGGGAGTTAGACAAAAAAAATCCCTTGTTTGCTAAGGATAATTCATAGTCTCCAATTTACCATAAGATAATTGTAATAATAAAGTATCCGGACTTTGTTAGAAAATTTTACAAACATGCATGACAACATGGTTTTGGTATATAACCCTAACCGAGGAAGGAGAAGCCGTGAGAGAGAGAGAGAGGAAGAAAGAGAAGCCATGAGAGATAGAACCTCATATTGTTTGCTAGGGACCGTAACACTACACAACAATGGTATTTATGTATCCTATTTCATGTGGCGAAAAGTTTAGGTATATAAAAGATATTTTTTAAAGTTTGGTTCATAGTGTGCTTTCTATATATATACATAAGAATGAAAAACAAACCATATACAATAGAACTAAGAAAAAATATTGACATCCTAACAAATGCTCCTGGTTGGTAGATCATGATTTTAGAAAAATTTAGAAAAAAGAATCATCTCATTTGGAGTTAGCACGAGGGAGAAAAACTTGTTACAAATTTTTACTTCAGATTAAAAACAAAAAAAGCTTGTGTTCATGCTCAAGGTATGTGGGGCCTATATATTTTTGGCGTCGATATGGTGACACCGACAAAGTTTTAGCGTCGACAGTTCAACTCTAAATCTAAATACCTATAGCGTCGAGACCATGCATCGCTATATGAGGATTTAGCGTCGGATCATCTCTTAGTAATATTTCTCAAGTCCCCGATCATCCATCAATAAATAAAAGTTTTAGCGCCATATGTTCTAATGGTGATTCGGTGTTGTGGCATAGTGGCGTTATTGTTGAGAGGACTAAAAATAGAGGAAGGTGAACAGATGCCTATGAAAACTTGCTGTCGCTTGGTAAAGTCAAGTGATGGGGCTTAATTGGATGATCTTTTATCAATAAGTGGAAAAGGATTAGGATAAATTCTCAAGTTGACTTAGTATTGCACCCTTTAATTTGCTCATGAACAACCAAAGGACATGCACAAGGATACAACCGTGGTTGCGCACACAAGTGCTATGGCAAACGAGACAACACAATTTGGTGGGAAAACCGATGATCAAAATGATGGACAAAAACTCAAGACAAATAGAAATTGACACTAGACCCGGGATGAAACACTAGACCAATAGATTTAATGACATGCGAGGGACAACCGATTCAATAAAGCAAGCGAAATTAAAAATATTGATCGCACAATGGGGTGATGATAGGACAAATGGGAAAGGAAAATATTTTGGGCTTTTTGTGGATTATGGTAATCTAACAAATATGAATCTAAGGCAAACGAGATTATACCTCGTGGTAAACCCGGAGCTTTGGTACCAATTAATGAGATATGGCTCGATCTTACGTGAGGTAATGGTAATTTGTTGGAGAACTCGACGTTGACGATCGGCTTCGAATCAACACGATTCAAACCCTCGCAACCGCTACACCAACCCGGCCGATTTATCAACCAAGCACGACTTGATTGACCTCGCCAAGAAGGCTCCCTGCAGGCGAATCGAAGAATTTAAAGAAGAACAAAAATACGCAACTGAGCAATTGCAAATATGAATTGAACGAATATGTATATGGGTTGGAGAACTCAATTCCAAAGGACTAATCGACACAATGGAGGGATCAAGAACGAGGGGGCCTTGGTTGGATTGCAAGAGACCTTGTCGGTACAATTACAACAACAATGCTCTAGGAAAAACAAGAACTAAAAACAAAACCGAATTGATGTCGGGGCTTTAGGTGCCTTATGTAGAAGCAAAGAAGGGAAAAGCTCACGACCATCCGTGAAAGCTACGACCATCAGCCAAAACCCGGTGCATGGCGCTGCGTAGGCGACACCGCTTATGTGGTTGCATGGTTCTATTATTGACTTCAAATATCCGCGGCCGGAAGTGAGCTCCTTGATCGTGGTAGTATGGCTTAAAAGTAGGAGCAAGCAGAGCTTTGTGGTTGCATGAGTCTTGTTGCTTTGGTCATGCAGCGTGGCGAATGAGTTGGAGATGAACGTGTGTCATTACGCATGGTGATGTCTCATCAACTTCACCATCACCCGCGGCTCGGCCTCGGACATTGGCGGGTTCGACTTCATCATCGGCCGACTTCCTCTCGGGCCGCTGGGTCCGTCTTCGGGAGACTAGGCCGCCCTACCTCGACGTTACGGAGGGACAGCGCCCAGCGTCTCTGGCGTGGTGTGGACGGCTTCGGCTCGCGACAACGACCCGCGGCCGGGATGGACGCGTCCACGCTGACCCAGATTGCCCTTGCGGGCGACCTTCTACAGCCGCGTGGCGTCTTCGAGGAGCCACGTGGGCTTCCGGCGCGCCGCATTCCACCACCATTCACTTCTCCCTCGGCACCGCTCGGGTGGCGGTGCGATCATACCGCTATCCCATTTGCGAAAGATGATCTAGAGCGGTGCGGGTGATGCTTGGCGGGGTATCATTCGCGAGTACCTCTCCGTTCTTCGCCTCGCCCTCTTGGTGCGGAAGGCGGACAAGACGTGGCGCTCGCGATCGACTACCGCGCCCTCAACGCCAAGACCGCCAAGGACAGTTTCCCATCCTGTTGGACGAGCTGACGATTGCCCGCTTCTTCACCAAGCTCGACCTACGCCGGCTACCACGGTGCGGATGCACCGCGACGACATCTCCTCAGATGTATGTTCCGCGACCCACCATGGCCACTATGAGTTCTTGGTGACGCCTTTTGGCCTCTCCAACACCCCTCTCTTTCCGCACCGATGAATGATGTACTTCCCGACCATACCCGCCGGAAGGTTCGCTTGTGTTCTTTGATGACATCCTCGATCTACAACACCTCATGGGCGGAACACCTCCCGGACGCGTCAACATCGTCCTCCAACGCTTTGCGGGCGCACCATCTCCACCTCAAGCGCCTCAAGTGTTCATTTTGGGCCCTGCTGCAGTAGGCCTACTTGGGCCATGTCATTCGATGGGGCGTCGCCATGGACGGGACAAGGCCGTGGCGATGGCAAGGTGGCCGCCCCTTGACCCGCCCGTGGCCTCCGGTTTTCTCGCCTCGCGGGCTACTACGAAGTAATCAAGAACTTCGGTGTTATCGCCGCTCCCACTCACGTCTCTTGCGGCGAGACACGTTCGTGTGGGACAAACCGGCTTTATCCCGGCGTTCGAGGCGCTCAAGGGCACCCTCATGTGGGCCGGTGCCCCGGATGCCCGACTTCACCAAGCCCTTCCGGTCGACCGCAGCGCGCGGCAGTGCGGGCCCCGGTGCCGTGCTCCACCAGGTGCGGCCTCGCCTACTTCAAATGCGACTTCGCTTCCGCCTCAAGTTGGCGGCATGGCGCTGACTCATTGGGCTGGTGCAGGCGCTGTTCGACACCGGCGACCTACTTGTGGGGTGCCATTTCGTGCGCACCGACCATTTATAGTTTAAAGTTTTTGCGTGACCGGCGCTTTGTCCATAGTTCCTCGCCACCCAGTGGCTCAGCAAGAAACTCTTTGGCTTCAACTTTTGAGGTGGAGTACCGCCCCGGGCGTCTCAACATCGTGGCGGATGCCCTTTCCCGCCCCGTGATGCCGAGGGACGACGGTGCGCCGAAGCGTTCCTGCGACCAGTTCGCCATTTCGGCCCCTTCGCTTCTTGAGGAGTCGCGCGGCGGGCGACGATCGACTCGACTGGCCGCCAGTCAAGAAGCACATTCAGCCGGGCGACCTGGTGGCCCACTAGCACGAGGATGTCGGCTACCTCGCATGGTGCATCTTTTGTGGTTTGACACCGGCGACTTCGACACAGGTCCCGCACTTGGCGCATGCGGTGGGGCATGAGGGCATCCAGAGAAAACCCTTCATCGCCTTAGCTTGGGAATTCTACATTCCGAGGGGATCGGACCGGTGCGGAGGCCCGCAGTTCGGTTCTTGCGACGATGCCGCAACAAGGCGAGCGTTGCGGCCCGTGGGCTGCTCTAGCCCCCCTAGAGGTGCCATCCTAGGTGTGGATAGGACATCTCCATGGACTTCATCGAAGGGCTGCCCAAAGTGGGTGGCAACTGGTCATCCTCGGTGGTCGACCGCTTCTCAAGTACGCGCATTTCATAGCGCTTTGGCCATCCCTTTACACGTCTCGGTGGCGCGTGCCTTCTTCGACGGCATTGTCACGGCCTCGGTGTCGATGGACAGGACGTCTTTTATAGCCAT
Source organism: Hyparrhenia diplandra (assembly GCA_015847255.1). NCBI lineage: Eukaryota > Viridiplantae > Streptophyta > Magnoliopsida > Poales > Poaceae > Hyparrhenia > Hyparrhenia diplandra. Next base: position 222,752 of record JADLZK010005498.1, read on the forward strand.
CCCGGGCGCGATTCTTCAAGATGGCGGGGTCAAACTCCGCTGATTACCTTCCACCCCTAGGCGGCAGCCGGTCGAGGTAGTTAGCTAAAGGTGGTACTATGTATCTCCATTATTCTGGGTGATCGGCCCAGCGCGCCGCTTGTCGATCGGGCGCCGTGGGCGGAGTATTGCTAATACCTCCTACCACACCGCACTTTCATGATGCGGTCATCGGCCCCCGGAGTTTGCCGTTGGGGATTGGGTGTGGCTACGCACCCGCCACCGCACCACCGAAGTCTCCGCGCCCGACGCCCGGGAAGAAACTCGCCCACGCTATGCCGCCTTTCGCCGTCCGGGCGCATTGGCTCGGTGGCTTCCACAAACCGTATGGCTGCGGACACCTCCGCCTTCACGATGTCTTCCATGTGGACTTGCTCAGCCTCCATCGCGTGATCTGCGGCGCCGGCGTCCTGGCCCCGGTGCGATGGATGATCTTGCTGACCTCTGCAGCTGGCCCAGCGTGCGAGAAATACCGAGGGTTGCCCGCGAGGTCCTTGGGAGCCTCGGGCCGACTTCCGTGCCTCCTACCCCGGCTTCGACCGAGACCCAGCTGTTTGCAACAAAGGGAGAGATGTTATGACGGATCCAATTTCATAGGAGGAGAGCCATGTCGGTGGTGACCGATCTCGGTAGCATGGTGTTAATAAAAGTCCAGGGAGTAACAATTACTATTTTTGAGTTATAAATGAGAGCATTGTAAGACATTTTGTATTAGTCGAAAACAATACTATTGTTTCCCGGTCCCGAAGGAAGCCGGGCTCACCTTGCTTTTCCTCTTGCCCGCACGCACAACGCCGACCCTTTGAAGATCTCTAAGATTGGTTTTGCCAATTAGTGACATCCTTAGACTAATCTATGCTAAGTGTTTGTTTTAGTTGGAGATTGGTCGAAGCCAAGGTTGGTGCATGGTGGTCATGGTGGATGGGTGAGGTGATCCAATTGATGATCAAGTGTGCGACTTGGCATGTTTCGAGGATCGAAATGGGCTCAAGGCAAAGGTATATCATAGGCCATTTTGATTTTTCAAGACACCAGTGATTATAGGATCGATAAGCCGTACTATAAAGAGGGGGAAACTATCGTATTATATCGGTCCTTATGTGCCTCTAGGTTCAAAAATCATTTGCATGCATTCTAACCTAGAGCTAACTCCTGCACTTGATGGAAAATGTTTTTAAAATGCTAACACATGGTGTCGGAGTGTTCTTTGACGTGTTGGCAACAAGAATCAAGTGACGGAAGTCGGCTTTGGAGCAAAGGCGAAGAGGCGACAGCCGAACGACCGGATTTTGCAGCTCCAGATGGCGGGCCGGACTCAGCCGGCGAAGCACGAAAGCCCGGCCGGACGCACGGGTGAGTGAGTCGGCGAGGACGCTGTTTCGGGGTCTCGGCCGAGGAGGACGACAAACGGACGCAGCGGACGAGGCTAAACGACGCAAGCGATGCACACGCGGATCGACGCTTTCGCAGGCTCGCCCGGTCGATTTTTCGGTTGTGACTGAGGACTCGACCCGGACTCAGCGGCGCGTCCGGTCATTTGTTCCGGCGTGTTTTGCCCCCCAGCGTTGGCATTTCATGATGGGGTTTATATATACTGCCCGTTGGCGGCTTTGGGAGGTCTCTTGGTCGCTTTGAAGTCAATCCTAACACCTCTAGAGCTGAGTTGGACACTCCTCCTCCCTCTCCCTTTGCTTGTGAGCATCATTCTAGTGAGTTGAGGTGATTCAAGTGCACTTTGCTTTGATCTTTGCATCTAGTGGCACTTGGGGATCGTTGTGAGCGGTGGTTTTCTTTGTTGTTTTGAAGAGCACCACTCCTAGCCCGGCTTGGTGATTGGTGGAGCGTTGGCAAGAAGGTGATTGTTCTTGGCCACCTCCGGTGATTTGTGAGAGGATCCGCGCACTCCTCGTCGGGAAGATAAAGTGCAAAGTAATCTATTGCTCAGTGTCTTGGGTGCCTCTCATTTGCATTGGGTGCAAGTAGCCCTAAAGGCACTTGGCTGGGAGTGAGCTCCACCTTGCCCCACACGTGAGAAGGTCGCACAATCGGAGACTAGCTTGAGGGCGCTCAAAGTGAACTTCGGGTTAAATCTTGTGTCCACTTGTCTCTCGGTGATTGGCTTCAATTTGGTTATCTCTCATCATCATCATTGGTAACTGGATTGACTAGTCTCTACATTGTGGTATATCACCTCTACACTTTTGCATTACATTCATATATATTGTGATAGTGTAGTTTAGTAGACTTTGCCTAATAGTTGCTAGTGTAATTAGCTTGTTCACCTAGTGGAAAAGTAGTGACTTAGCCTTTGTGTGTGATTTAGAGACTATAGCAACTAAATTCGTAATAGGAGCTTGCCGACAAGTAGAAACTAAGAACAAACGCATTTACGCTTTGTTATTTACAACAAATTGTTCTAGTGATTTTGTAGAAGACACATTAGGCTATTCACCCCCTCTAGCCATTTAGGACCTTTCTCGGTCTTAGCTCCTCCTCAAGCTCAGCTATAGTTTGCTCCTTTTTCTCAAGTCGCTCATCAATTTGGGACAAGGAAGTTGTTTTCTAGCAAATCGTAGCTGTTTGTTGTTTATGCGCAATGAATGCTGGCTATGAAGACTTGATTTTTGAGCAACTTATTCATTTTACAATCGCAAAAATTGAACACTTTGAATCCATTTTCTCCAAATGGCGAAGCGTAGCAATCTTCTCTTCAAAGAGGTAGTGCTATCGATATGCTTGATTTTCTTATATCTTCACCGGGTTCGCAAACGCCAGCCGTGGGCCCTAAAGCCATTCCTTCACGCAATGCGGCAAAACTTGCCTAAGTGGATGAAATGTGGTCAGCTGCGGGTACACTCCTTAAACGACCATCTTATCCATTAGATCCCGGCGCGGTGATCTCTTGACAAATGGAACCTCGTGACGGACATTTGAGAGAAAGCCAAGTGCGAGAAGGCATTGAGCTCGAGGAGGAGGAAAAGTTACTCAATTAGATGCTGCGGTAACCAACATACCAGCACCTTAGTTTCACACACTGCGGATTGTACAACAATTGTCAAATATAATAAATAATCACAAATGAATCAATGGAAGAGGAACTACTTACATTGGTTAAAGTTGACACCTTCCCGACATCGAATCATACTTGTCCCTCTCAGAATCTTCATGGTAAAAGCGCATACATCTCCACATTAAACATAAATGTAGGAGGAGAGGTTAAGCGCCACAAGACATTTCAATGTAAAAAGACTACGTAGAGTCGAAGTGTTGTTTCACATTACGGAGAGGCACTTTAAGCAAATAAAGCGCTTGCTAGAGAAATTCCTGTTTCCCTTCAACCGAATTTGCACACGAAAAATATTAACAAGGGCAACTACCAATAAATAGGCTGCATGTAATGCTACTTTTAATATATTAGACCATGAAGGGAACTTACATGCTGTGGGCATCGTTTTGCCCTGATGTGCTTTTAAGAGTGTGTTATACATTCCTTGGAATGCCTTTCTTCGCCACCGAATGTCTTGACAAAAGAATGGTCCCTTCCCGTAATACTGGCTGGTTTATGAGAGATGAAGTGTTGAGGCCCTCACTTTAATGGGTCCTTAATCTTACACGTGATAGTACCGGGATCATGCGCTAATACTGTCAATGTAGACAAAGTGGACACATATTTATTTGAAAAGGTGAAGCTTTATTGATGGGATAAATGGGTCTTACATATATAAGTGGCACGAGGGTCTGATCTTATTACACAAAGTGGTAGGCATAGGGGTGCTGTGGCACTTTATTTATCGCAGTACGCTACAGGCGTCTAGTGGTCCTAGTCTACCACCCACAGCGTAATATTTCTGGCGCGTGAATTCGAAACCTAGTATCAATATCAGGATTCTAGCAAAATCCAAGCGTCGCGTCCTAATCTTCTAGGAAATCCTCGCGATCATCGTGGCAGTCCTCTTCTAAGCGAGAATGCAGAAAATAACAACGGTGAGTACAAGGTACTGACAAGTCCAAACACAGGGTTGGGTGATTATTGAGGGTTTTGGGCCCTAAGCGGGGGTCTCTAAAGCGCCCTTACTAGTTCCCGATCATATTACATGGTCGCCGCTTCACAAGACAACAAACGGTTAGTACCAACGTGATTAAACTAATCATAGATGATCCG